>APFE031609664.1:0-11527 GCA_000404065.3 Pinus taeda
GGTAAAGATGCAGACAATTTAATTATCTTGGGCTTTTCAATAGTTCCAATGTTGCACTCTTCAATGGCAGCATTAAGGGGCTGCAATTTTGGTTTTCTAGGGACATCATTTGAGTCAAAAATGTCCTCTAATGGAGCTAGGCCTGTTGGAAGAAAATTGTCTTTCCATTGTATAACTTCAGCTTCAGTATCAGCTATTTCCTCAGAATGAAATTGTTCAAGTTCTTGTATCTTCTCCTGGTCAAAGTTTGTTGGACAGAGCATTTGCTTTGCTGTTTTGAGTGAGATATTGGTTTGGTGTTGTTCAGCTATTATTTGTGAATCACTTGCAGCCTCTGTATCAATGTTCAGTCCTAAAAATTCTTGTTGCAAAGTTAAGAAATTGTTTATTTGTGTATCATCCTCAAATACTTGCCAATCCTTGACATTGTTTGGGACAGAAGGTCTGTGTTTTATCTCAGCTGTAAAGCAATGCTGGGGTTCAAAAGGTAGTTTGCAAGTGCTTGCAAATGTGGCCAAAATATGAGCATGAAGGTTATGGTTTCTAGGAATTTTGGTAATTTGAAATTCAGTGAAGGAATTTAGTATTTCAGCAGCAGCAGACCTATAAGATCTCAGTCTTTTGTCATTAGTGAAAAAATTTCCTTTTACTTGTTGGATAATTAGGTCTGAGTCTCCTAGGATTGAAACTTTTATGGCTTGTAAGGATTTTACTAGCTTGAGGCCTAGTAAGAGAGCTTCATATTCTGCCATATTGTTGGTGCACCTAAAATTTAACCTATAAGCTCGGCCCTCTGCATGATTGTTTTGTTTGTTATGTATCCAAACCCCTGCTCCTGCTCCTAATTTGTTGACTGACCCATCGAATTCAAGAAACCAGAGGACTTCTTGATTAAGGGAAGGATTGTCAACTGTTGTGGGACTTGGCATCAACAATTTGAGATTTTGGCTTACATTTGGTTTGTCTTGTTGAATATTTTTGTTTATTGATTCCTCAACCAATATTTCTAGATCAGGAGTTTCTCCATTTATATGCTGATCTTATTTGAGTGTCTGGGTTTCTTCGTCATTTGTGGGACCTGTATTGTCATTGAAGAGAATATAGGAGTCTATGTCAGAATGGACAACATATATGGGAAAGTTTTGAGGCTTGTCTTCACTGCTGACCATGTATTTCATAAGTGACTCTCTATATAGCCTCTTGGGTTGACCAAAGACTGAGATGGTTGCATATGACATATCTAATTGTAGGAAACCTTGGAGTTTATCCCCCCATGATCTTGATAATAGCATTCCATATTTGGGTGGGATATCAGCAACTACAACATCCATTAGAATTGTTTTATTTGGGTACTGGACAAGTGACACACAAAGATCTTTTATTAAGCCTAAACATTTAACTTGGCTGGAGTCAAATGAAATTAGGTCCTTATAAGGTCTTGTAATGTCTAGGCTGAGCCTCTCCATCACTGATTTAGGCATAAGGCTATGAGAGGCGCCTGAATCAAACATTGCATTATGTAGTATTTTATCATGAACATGCAAGCTCACATAGAAAGGTAAGATCCCTGTAACTGTTGTCTTTCCATCAACCTCTGGACCGAAAAGAAATTCTGGGGTGTCATCCAACACATTGACATTATCTTTATTACGAGTAAATTGAAGGGACTTCTTGATTTGTTGTTTGTAAATGTCATGCTTGGCTAATTCTGAAAGAGGAATAGCTATCTTTAATTTGCCAATTTCAGCTTCTAAATCAAAAGGTCTTTCAGATTGGATCTTGGTGTTGTGGGTGACAACCCTTTCCTTGTTTATTAAGTTTTCTTCTTGATTCTTGTCTTGATCTTGAGACTTATCCTTTTTACTCATCTCTTGAGGAGTAATACTTGGATTAGGCTGCAAAGGTGATACAGCCATTGGCTGTTGTTTTGAGGGAAATAGTTCAGTTACTTCTTCAACGGTTATTTCATTTGTAACTGAATCAGTTTTTTCATGTGGTTCTGTGACTATGGCTTTTTTGGGCTGCAGGCTATTCTTTGCTTTTACAGGGTGTGTTACATTTACAGTTCTGCTTCTTAGCTTGTATTGCTTATGAACTTCATAAACAGCGGTGTCATAGCCTTGTTTAAAGTCAAATGACTCACCTGACTTAGTTTGGAATTGCTTAATGTCATCTTCCTTATGATCTTCATGACTCAGAAAAACTTGCTTCTCATCATTCAGGCCCATTAGGTTAATGTCGGTGTCATCTACTTGATCATTTGAAGTGGATGCTTCAGTATAGTTTTCCTGGAACGGAGGTCTTATCTCTGGATCAGAACTGGCCTTGCCAACGTTTGGGTTTTTATTTCTCCTAAAATTTGGATTCCTGATAGGGTTATTTTGTGGTGCTTCCCATGATGACTTTCTCTCAATTGATTCTACTCTGTCACCCAACCTCTTCATGCCAGTGAGTATTGCATCTAGTTTCTGATCAAAGGCTGAGGGTTCTTCTTTGAAGGTGGTTCTCTTTTCCAATCTTGCCCTATTTCTTTTGGCAATTAGGTTAGCCTCTACTGTGACAACAACTTTTTGGGCATCTTCAAGGGTTTCAGGGGCTCTTTCCTTCAACTGATATGCCATATCAGGGTCAAAACCATCAAGAAATTTGTAAAAAGCTAAATCAGGGGGAGGTCTCAAATTCTGTGGTATAGCGTTACATACATTGTTGAATCTTGCACAATACTCCAAAACGATCTCCTGAGGACCTCGTTTGATTGTATCATATTCACCTAGTATGTGCAAGGGATCTTTCTTCTTTTCCCATCTATTAGTAAAGGCATGGTAAAGCTCATCAGGAGTTGTTATGGTATTTGCAGTGAGTGATCTAAACCAGGTTCTTACATCACCTGTCAGGCTCTGAACAAAAATTCTCATCCTCACACTGTCATCATCAATTTCATAGTTCTCAAAATGATCTTGCATCCTTCTGGCATGCTGAATAGCTGTGAAAGGGCCAGTGGAGTCAAAGTATGAGATTTTGGATTGGTAGTCATGAGGCAGGGCTGCAGCATTAGCAGGTAACTGCAGGGGTGCATATCTATTAGCCATATTTGCAGGGTTTATAGGATTGACAGGGATAAATGGGACAACAGGAACTATTGGGACAATAGGGGTAATAGGTATGGCAGAGACTATAGTGTTGGTCAAGGGAATATGTGAAGTGGATGAAGGTGTGAAAGGAGGGCTTTGAGATGTAGATGGTGAACTAGGGGAACCAGGGGTAGACCGGAATAGAACCTTGATTGGAGTGGGGACAGGGTTAAGGCAGACTGTCTCAGGGCTCAAGTCAGAAGGATTTTCCTATTTTTGCTGCTTCCTAATGTTTTTATGGATGGTGTTAGGGTTTTCAAAGACAGTTGGTGGGTTAGGGTCAGGATTTGACCTTGTATACCATTGATTCTTCTTGGGAGCTAGCTTCTGAATTTGTGTTTGAGTATTTTTAGAATTTTCTTGTATTTGCAAGGGCCAGACAAGATTTTGGAATGGCTGTGTATGTCTCAAAGCTAGTATGAAGATAGACTGAAGCAGCTTTTATGTAAACTGGTTAATGTAAAACAGAAACAGTTTTGAAGGTTTCCCAGCTAACATTCAGGCTTCACCTGTAGCTTTAGGAAATATATAGCAATTAGAAAATCCTGAGGTGATCCCCAGCAAAGTCGCCATTTATGTTAACACCCAGGTTGTACCCTATGACTCCCAAGGGAATACAGCCGGGGTAACCACTAACCAAGCTTTGGATTATAGATCCTAGCCTATCTATAATTAGAGAGGGCTCTCTCTTTAAGTTTGGGCTCTGTTTTGTGAAGATTTTTGGCTAGTTATAAGTTTTAGTTTTTTGTTTCAGACTTTGGTTGTGAACTGTTTTTGTGAGAAGGGCATGAAATGTGTGAAAGATACTAATCCATTGGGTATGTGGAGTCAGAAATCTAAGACAGTCCTGGTGCCTGTGATGGAGAAAGTTTTACTACAAGGCTAGATGGCTATCCTTAATATATAAATTTATGATTAGTGAGTGAAACAATGGGGAATGGAATTACAGACAATGTGATAACAATTTGAACAACAATTTCTACTTAGTAGCATACATGAATTATTAAATAGTAACTGTGAAATATTGAGAGTTTATTGGAGCAGTTAAGAATTCCAATTTAAACAGCTGAAGGCATAGAAAACATTTATAGTGAAGATAGATTGAGGTCAGGGTGTCTCCATGGACAAATCCTGAGCTATTCTTTTTCTTTCTTCCTAGTATTTAGAATAACATATGGGAGATGTGAGGTTTAAACAAATAACAGAACATTAGCAGAGATAGAGAACACTTATTAGATTAAGCCATAGCACTAGAATCCTGTAGCATTCAATGGTTCCAACACAGCATGCATCAGTAAGACTCAATTCCTGTAAACTCCAAGCTTTATTTATATCATCCTTTCAGAAATTATAGCCGAGTTCTCCTTTCTTCACAACAGAAACAACAAAACACCAACCCCTTGAAATTTTATGCGAGGGGGAATATATACAATAGGTTTTACAAAATATCTGAATGCTGAGTCAGTTGATGGATTAACTACACTCACCAACTTTACAAAATAGCATATAAGAAAGTTATTGCTACTCTAATTGTAAGATAAATGGTCTTTAATTCTGTCAGAACTCTTTGGGACCTTTAGAGGACATTGAGTCGGTTGAGCGTTCTGCTTTAATGCTGAATGATGTGTCTTTATACTCTGTCATGCTATAGATTTCTCGGCCCTGTTACCTGTAGCTGTCATTGTTTCTTTTGGTGGCCGAATCTTCTTGCTAAGTTGGCTCATTCCACTTTTTCCAGTCATAGTGTATGCATCATACTTTCTGAATATGATGACTTATATATTTCGATGACAAAACTTTGATGAAAACCTCCTGCTTATAGTAATAACTGTATCATTGAGGTCCACCATTCATGTGTAGGCAATTGATGCCTCAAAATTGCACCTAAGGTCTCATCTGCCTCTGTGTATTTGTAGAAGTTAGGAGGCACTTCAAACAAATGGCTGATCTCATTCATAATAAAAAACAAGTTCTCTATTCTGTCATAGAGACTTTGCCCAGATGCTGGCCCTGTTACCTGTGAGGTGCTTGATCCTTGACTGATCTGATTGGTGGCAAATGTGTTCACCCTTTTTGCATAAACCTCATGTGATAGTAGTCTCCATGCACTGTTGAGCAAGCTAGGAAGACCTCTGCCCTGTAATGCTGCAAACTTGTCCATGAATTTGTTGACCTCTATTTGCATGTCTTGGCTTCTTCTATCTAATGTTTGCACCCGGCTTTTCAATGTAAGAACCCTCTTTATCAGCTAGATAGTTTCTATTCTGTTGGAGATCCCAATTGCTCCCAGCTGAGGACCTATCCGGTTATTAAGCACATTCATCATTCTGCTGGCTATCTCAGGCATACTGCCTAGAGATGCCCTTGCTCTATGGAATTCCTTTTGTGCCTTGCCTATGAGCTCCCTTTTCTCATTGGATAGTCTCAATGTATTGCCACTAATCCATTATTTATTGGCGAATGTGGGTCCACAAAACTGTCCTGATCTCAGCCACCACTTTGTCAAGGTTGAGCTCTTTTTCCAGCTCCTTTATCTCTCTTTGAGAGATTTTATCTCTCTCCCTTTCTCAGCCACATTCTAGTTGGATTTGTCATATTTTTCATTCAGCTTAGTCAAAGTATCCTTGGCTCCATTCAGCTCTGTCATCTGGGCTTCGAGGACCTTGATCTCACTCATCAATTTCTGCATATCGAGGCTCTGAGCCTGCTCTGAAGTTGGTGCTGGTGCTGATGTTGATGTTGATGGCGCTGCTTGCTCTGTAGGAGGAGCGGTAATTTGTGGGGGCTCCTCAAGGTTTATGACCTCTGGAGGGGGATGAGAAGTCTGGCCTCCCTCTTTCTGCTGTAGGGCTGCCTGCAGTGCAGCCTCTATGTCCTCCAGCTTCCCTTCTGTCTGCACTAGTTGTTTGTGCAGTGCTACCAGCGATGTAGCTACCTCTTAGTCTTGTCTTTGCTGAGCAACCTCTTCTGTTTGGGGGTGAATGGTTGCTGGGAGCTTCACCTTCTTTCTTAGGGCTGCAAGGTCTGCATCTCTTATCTTCAACAGCGATTATATGGCCTTTGGATCCTTGGGGTCATGCCCAAGCTCTATAATTATATCCTCCAAAGACTTGATCCTGTTGTCTTTGGCCTGAGACGATGCTTTCTCCAACTCAAGTTGGGCAACTGTATTGTTTAGGTTGTTTTCCAACCTATTAGCCAACATTGTTTTGTCTGCCAATGTTGCATAGACCATCTCACCCATTTGCTTGTGAAGTTATATTTGGTCCATAGGGTGGATGTCCTTTGCAAGAACCTTAAGGTTGGTTCTTATATAGTCTGCAGCTAACTGTGGCTGCAACATAGTGGGCATGAAATGACTCATGGTCATTTTCCCTTCTGTGATGTCATAGGCTGACATAAGCCTTTGTTGATTGGTAGGGGCCATCTTCAGCAACTGGTTGTAGATTTTGAGCCTGAGTGGCTCATTTCTCCTCTTGATATCAATAAATTGTTGCTTGATGCCTGCCTCTGCTCTCCTTTGATGACTTGAGGAGCTAACCTCTCCTCCAAGGGTTCTCTCTTGTTCCTGCTGAAAGGAACTGGCAGATGCCTCCATACTTGGTGGGCCCATTCCGAACGATTTCCCCATAGGCATTGTTTCCTTAGAGAGGGGATTTAATCTCTGCCTTTTCTCCCCTTGATTTGTGGACGTGGTGAGGGGAGTCTCCTGTTCTCTGTCCCTTTTATTTCCCTTTTCCTCCTTTTGTGGAGTTTGAAGCACTGAGGCCTCCACTGTCTTTTCTTGCCCAGGAGGCATATTCTCTTGAGTCTGTTGCTCAGTAGGTGTTGGAGCTTCAGCCATTTGTTCTTGCTGCATAGGCTTCCCCTCTTCTTGATGTTTTTCTTTCTGTTCTACCTCCTTTTCTGCCTGCTGTTCTGTTTGCTGCTCTATCCTAGGAGGTGGTTGTTCCTACTCTATCTTCTTGCCTTTGTCTTTGTTTGATTCCTGTTGGGCAATTCCGGCTGCTTGCTGCTAGGCTGTGGAAGATGAGGCAGCTGCTCCAATTTGCCTTTGACAGGAGGAAGAGACCTGTCCACAAGTTTCCAAGTCAGCCTCTTTTTCAAGATTCCTCGCTTCCCTTTGTAGCATTTTCTCTCTACCAATTGGCTCTTCTAGGGTGCCCTCTTTCCAGCTTAAAGCATTGGCATACTGCTCAATATGAGGCAGTTTCACGTGAGCGTAGCCACCCAATTTGTATTTTATCCTCTTGAGGGAAATGAAGTGATTAGGGTCATAAGGAACCCATTTGAAGCTAGTTTGTAGTCTGAGGGTCTCTAGGATCAGGTCAGCGTCCTTCCATCCTTCCTCCCTTTTATTGTACAGAAAAGGGCCTAGCTGATTTCTCACCTTTAGTTGCACCTTCTTGTTTTTACTTTGGAAATGGACAAAGTCTGCATTTCCAAACTGCCTAAAGTACTCTAGGGAAAAGAGTCTCATAGGGACATATCTTGGCAGCCTATAAGGACTCAACTCACAGCCATATATTCTGATTACTGTGTGGTGTTGGTAAAAGTACCAATCACCAATGTTGTAGGCCTTTGAGAGGTGAAGAATTCTTTGCATTTCCTCTGTTAATCTGGGAGGAGGGACACCCAATAAAAAGGTCATAGCTGGATGGATGAAAAGGTCAATGAATTCACAGTAGGTGTAAGGTGAATAAGCTAAAAGGTGACAGATTGAAGACCAAAACACTACAGACCTTGGGCTTCCTTGGGCATTCAGCTTCTTGAGAGGGATAGGGAAGGCATCAGGCTGATAAAACAAGAATAAATGATATATATACCTAGTGTATTTAAACACCTTTTCCCTTTCTAGATTCATCAATTGCTCATGAATCTTATTGGCAATAAAAGTGGCAAAATCATAATGCACAGCAGGAGGCATTCCAGGGGAGAAAATGGACAGCATGGCCATAATAGTTTCATCAGCATCCTCATATGTGCCATAACCCAGGATGTAACTGATCAAATCTACTAGCATTTTGCCCAGCTCATTAAGATATTGATAAGCTATAGGAAGGGTGGTGCTCATAGCTTCAAATTGTGGCTGGATAAACAACTGACTAATCTTGGCAATCTAAGCACTGGACAACTTGCCCCCTTTCTTTATCAAGTCATGGATGGAGAGAGGAGTTAGGGGCTCTGTAGTGTGAAAGTGCAGCATTTCATTGATGGCCTCAGGGGTGATATGGAACATTACTGAGCTTGAGGGGCTGAGAACGGCTCTATGATAGGCGTCATATCTAGAACGGCATTGATTTATCAAGTCTGGGAGGACATTGAGTTGAGGAAGGTTACAAATGGGTATGTTGGAGTCCCAAATTCCTAAGGTATCAGCTCCACTGAGATATTGGGCTTTCAACTCATTCAGCAGGTGGATATTGAACTTGGAGGTCATGGAAGTGCAGTCTAGCATTTGGTAATCTCTATCACCCAGGGTCTTCCACTCTAGCTCTCTGTGTGGGGCATTCAGAGGCTGAACATTCAGGGCTACTGGTGTTTCCATGGCTGGGTAGTATTTGTGAGTTTGTACTAGAATTGGTTTCAGTGGGCAGGAGGACACAGAGGGCTAATTTTGTAGAAGTAAAGCCAATTGTAAAGGTAAATGAAGCAACTGTGGTGACAATGGTGTAGAGTGGTCAAAGTGAGTTAATTGAGGGACTGCATGGACTGGCAACACTGTTTTCCCGGTGAATTATGGCTTTCAGGTTTTCAGTCCTCGAATGTGCGGATAGAGTGGGAATTTAGGAAAAGGTGACTATATATGGGTTCAATGGGCGAATTTCGACCCTGCAACTGTAAAGGAATGTTGGTTTACCAAGAATTTGCTGGTAAATGTAGGTTGCCTTTCTCTTGCTAATTCAATTTTGGAGAATTAAGGACATAAGCAAGCTCTGAGGGGATTCTTTGGGTAAATACCTGATGAATTGCTGGAAATGGTCGCAAATGCAAGTGGGCGGGAGTCGGCAGCGTCCTTCAGGTTGATTTTTGCAGGTTGGTCGACAAGTGGTCGTAATTTACATGCAGAGGTGAGCAATAGTTTTTTAGCAAAAGTGAGAAAAAACGCAAAAATTGGCTAAAATATGGACTTTTTGGGGATTGGCGTGCTTTTTGGATGACGTCATCAAGTGGGGTCAGGGTCGGGTGACGTTAGCATGACGTCATTGAGTGACGTGGCAGCCTGTGAGCGGTCCACGGGGATTGCACAAGTGGCGGACACGTCGGAGCACTGGCAGGCGGGGGTGCCGACAGGGCGCCGAGTGGAAGTGATGTGGGCGGGGCGTGGCGCTGACACGTGCAGGCGGTATAATAGAGCAGTAAGTGGGTTTTCTCAGACCACCCTCTATACGGTCGCGGTATTGTCAGAGGGCGACCCGAGAAAATCTGGTGGTGACGCGTGGTAGAGGCTTGATGTCACCCTCTGACAGTTTCTCGGGTGGTAACTTTCGGTGATGGAGGCCCGTCCGATATGCATGTGGGCCGTTGGATGGGAAAACCCAAATCCGACGGTCGACGGGTTGATAAGCCGCAAGTACGATACGGGAGGTGGGGCAACATAAAATATTATTATTTTGGAAATGCGAGCCCGATGGAAACATTAGAAAAGTGGGTTTTTGGGTTATTTACAGAGTTACGGGTTAAAATGGATTTTTACAAAGGTTTACTTATAAAGCAGGTTTTGGCTGTTAATCCGAGCAAATCCCGGATTAATCCCAAGATTAATTTTTCGGTGCTCCGTGGGTTGCGCTCAATGTTTTTAGCGCTTGAAGACATTCAAAATCATACATAGAGCTATAATGCTCGGGGAAGGGGATACATAGATTTTTTGGGTTTTTTGCCAAGTTTTACATAGTAATAGGGGGAATATGGGGTATAAGGAGTTAAATAGTGATAGGTTAGTAATTAATATAAGTAAAAAGGGTGGATGAGGGGGGTAGAACACTAAGTTGTTTATATGAAATCAACTTAGTTTTTAGGAAGTAGATCAAAATGAAAAGAATTTTTGCACCAGAAATGTGGCTCTTAAAGAAACTAGAACCAACAAAAGACTTTGACTTCTTTTATGAACATGGGTGGCATAGGGATGTTAGTCATGAATGTGACAGGGGTGATCTTGGAAGTTAGACATGCTTCATTAAATTGCTGTAAGACTGCTGCAAATAGGAAATTTGTACTGGCACCATGTTTTTATCTTTGCTTTAGGCCAGTAAAATGCCATGAACCATGCTTTTTGCAACCCCCTCTACCTACCCACTCTATTGCCTAGCATTTTTTGTTACTCCAAGGAGGGTGCACTTAGATTTGCAAACCCTTTTGTGCCTTTTATTTTCCTTTGGCTTTTTCTTTTGATTTTCTATCTAAAGCTACCCTTATTGCTTCCAAGGCCCCAGATTAAGTGGTTGGGAACCTTCTTTTTCTACCTATCTACTTTACCTGCCAAGATTGAGCTGTTTGGACAGGTTTCTTTCTCTAATCTACAACAAAAATTGAAACATGGCATGACCCAGCTTAGGCTGTTGGATCACCCATTCTGAAGTAGGGCAGCATCAACCAAATGTAGGTATACTTCTTCCACAAAAATATGAGATCTTTGTATCACCAAAGTAGATCATATTGGCACTTCCCCTACCAATCATGAAAAATGAAACCTATTGGTATAGGTAGCTAACAGTGGCTCCACTTGGGGATGGTTTTTTTTTTTGAAAGACCAAGAATAGCAAGTCAGAATGATTTGGCCCTTGATTTCTTCTACCAAAATTTGAAAGCTTTCTCTTTGTACTTCAAAACTGGAGGCTGTCACCTCTGTGGAACTTCTGGAATATAAAGCCTTTTCTCTGCTTATTTACAACAACTTTTTAAACTGAACTATTTGTATGCCGAAAGAAAATATATACAACTGATTATGTATAGGAGAAAAGACCTTGCTATATACATGGAAAGTAGTCAAAATAGTGCTTCAACATCCTGCCAGTCACACGACCTTCATTTAAGTTAGTTTCATCCAGATTTTTTAGGAAGTAAGTGTTGTTTCCTTGCACTGCTTGGATAATAAATGGTCCTCTCCACAGAGAATCAAATTTTCCATGTTTTCCTTTATCTTCCCTTCTTGAATCCCACTTGAGGACTTTGTCACCTACGCTGAAATCTTCAGCCTTAGTCCTTCTATCAAAAGCTTTCTTTAACTTTTCTTGGAGAACTTGTACTCTGCTATAAAATTGGTCTCTGGTTTGCTGCAAACATATTATTTGATTGATCCTTCTTTGCATGTCATTAGGCTCAGCTTGACTTTCTTGAAGTAGTTTCATAACAGGAACCCCTAGTGATGAAGGAAATTTGGCTTCTAATCCATAGAC
>APFE031609669.1:3955-29410 GCA_000404065.3 Pinus taeda
TAAATTTATAGTTTCCAAAATGAAGTTATTCACCAATATTTCTCAATATTTTAAGGTAATGTAAACATTAATAAAATTTGCATGATAAGATTTAAGTGGGGCATTACATACACCCCTCCTTCAAAAAAATTTCGTCCCATAGTTAGAATGAAAATATACAAGGAGTTCGAAAGCATAGCAAACCAGAGAGAGTTATAGCAGTAAAATTTCATAAGTCAGAAAATGACATTACTTCCCATCAAGAGTCTCCAACTGATCTATATCCTCCTATCCATCCTGACCTACTTTCGTTCTGCCCTATCCGTCCTCTGCTGCTTTCTCAGTGGCAACAACCATACTAACCACTGATAAAACCGACATGGTGGAAGTGTCGACTACGTTGACCTAACTTACCGAGCAGGCAACTGGCAATCGTCATCACACGTCTAGGGGAGCGTGTCCACCACCGCCCTCCCACGATTCCAAGTTTTAGAGGATACATGGTGGGAAATGCCTCCACCCCTCCTTACAACTAGGGTCAATGCCCTAACACGGACCACACTACAGTGCTGGTTGGACTTGTCATCGAATAATCCTGTCAGGTAGTCTTGCCAACTGTCATTTGCATTTTACTCATGTCATATGAGTGCATATCAAGTAGATACCAAATGTAATAGAATAATGTACATTATACCTTCCTCATGAGATGTCTTGACCTTCCCTCAATGGAAGAGTAGATCTCAGCTATCATATAGTTCTTTCCCCCTGCGGGTTAGCTCTCATTCATGCATTTATATAACAACAAGACATAAAATCATCACATTATTAAGTCTAGTATCCACGTGTCAATCTGGCAATTCATACTGAAAGTAAATCATAAATTCACTAAGTCATTCATTTAAAGAAATCATATCCACTTGAGCTATATATGAACCAAAATAATTCTGATAAGTCACACACTAGATAATCCATCACCAAGTGAGTCATACATGTAAGCCATACATCAACCATTTCCTTCATCAATATCAAATCTATCAATAGTTTCACATGTCCAACCAAATGCATCAATTTTACATAATGTTCTTAAATAATAACATGGAACTACAAAATAGAGCCTTAGTATGGGTAGCTATCTAAGTCAAAATGGGCATCACAGATGCTCATGTGACAACCTTGTGCAACCCCTCGATAACAATTAGAGTTGAAACAGATTCAACTATCCACCATGGAAAATAGCATTTGAACCCGGATACGCTATAAGGTGGTACCAAAACCAAAATATTGGCAAGCAACAGATTAGTGCACTATCAATTCCACTAGAAGGCGCTAGTATAAGTTTCATGCATATATTTTCTTTAATACCTCAGTGAATATAAAAGTCCCCCTCGTTGACATATTGCCTGCACATCATTGTTAATTCATAATGAACACATGAAGAAGCCATTACAAGATATGTGTTGTTTTATTTTCTAAAAGTAAAACATTGTATCATGTCTTGTAATGATACGAGCATGAATTGTGATTTGTTATACTTGGAAGGCATAATATCATTATATTGAGTCTCTATAGGATCCTATGCCTATTAGGTGGGTCAACTTAGGATTTAATATATTATTTAAATACTGCCATAGTCCTCATCGACAAGACTGGTCTAATGGATGACAAATGTCCATAATGTATGAGATTGGGGGCATTTAGAAACATTCATTGGCAGCACCCCTTTGCGAAGAGTTGCTGGACAATTGTTCGTGACAACTTCAGGTCACTACTCTAGGAGGCCATTCACTGTCATGTTGCTTTTCTTGATGAATGTGGATCTCTTGTTCTGAGCCTTTATTGCCTTTTTCTTTTGTATTGCATTTGGGCCACTATAGCAGATGCTCCCTTTGAACTGACTTATGCGTAGACAAGGAGTGAGGTGGGGTCTACTCCCCACTCACTCACTTTACCTTTGCACTTTATTTCTAACAAATTGAATTAAATCAAATTATTGCACTTTATTTCAAACATATTGAATTAAGTCGTGATGTCTCATGAACTCAACGTTGCCTCTTTGACTTGGTCACTAAGTTGGGCCTCATTCGGCGAGCCCTACGTGGTTGCCACATCACCTTTAGTCTCCAATTAATTTCCATGTCAAAGTCAAATTCTTGACCCCTTTTTTTTTACCATGGAGAAAATAATAAATTTTCTCCAATTATTAATTTTTTTTTCCTCACATTTTGCCACTAACATTAGAAAAAGTGGGTTTTGGCGGGCCTTGGAATAAATATTTGTATGCCTTGAGGTGTCATGTGGGTCGTGCTTTGATAACTCACAACACTCCTTTACATGTTACATATATTGCAGCTTTTTATTATCTTGTTGATTGTTGATTGTTGATCAAAAAAAAAAAAAACTCTCCAGATTCAGTGAATGTGTATCATGCAATTGATTACCTGCCCTATTCTGCACCTACCCATTCTACATTTGCATAGCCAATTAGGTTAAAGACTTCCATTTTTTTCAAACAAGATGCCAAAGATAAATGTACCTATGATATTTTGTCGCACTTAACAATCTAGGTTCGGTATAACAAACAATAATTGATCAAAGAGATAATATCAAGAAGGATAATATAAAAGAATCCATAGAAATAAATAATATCTAATTTCACAGTTAAGAATGACCTTCATGATAATGTGTATGCACATTGTAAGGTCACAAGATGAAGAGTTCTCAAAGACCTTTCTAGGGCACTTTTTTTCCGGTGTACTTGTTGGTTGTAATATTCCAATTTAGGAAATGACCCAAAATAGCACTATAATTTTCAAGGCATTTTAAATTTCCCAGTGGAGTCTTATATCAAAACAGTTTTTTGTACTACTGTAGGTATGGTCGTTGTGTTTGGTTTCAGATAGACCCTTTTTGTCAAATGTATGCGCTTATTCACAAATAAAACTTAGCCATAAATGTGCAAATCAACAAGCACCATGCACAATAAAATTTGCTTCTCTTTTTTTTTTTTTTTGCTCAAATGTTCAGTTCAGAAATATTCAGCAAAATACCATTGACTAGGGTGCTAAACAATGGGTTGATAGAAAATATAATCTTAGTTAATGAACAGAAACTAGTTTTATTAGAGAGCAAAATTGAGAGTTACAATGTCACAGAATTCAACACTTGGAACAAGCTCCAACTAATAAAAAAAAATTGACTAGCTAGTAGATAAGCCTCTAGAATAAATTCTTCCTCAATCCACTGAAAATAACCAGCATGTCCTTAGCACATAAATAAGTCTGAAATGCAGAACAGAAAATCCCTTTTTCTAATCAGAAAGACAGACACCAATACATGTAATTAGTATGTTCTTTGATGCACAAAAACTGAGTTGAACTCTGGAAGTTTAGGCTAAGCGAATGAGAGTGCAGTGATCAATCTGGCCTCTGTGGAATGTGGACATTTAAACCTCTTAAAATTACCCAAGATTTAATTTGAGAATTACTATTTTGGACAACGTTTTTCCCAACATATAGTGAGGCAAAATTTTTTTGTACCTGTTAGCTATTGTTGGATGGAACTTGTAGCAGGACAATCTACTTTGCTTATTTGAAGGTTTTGTAATATAACAACATGTTTATAAACCTGAATTTCTGTATTTGTACAACAGAAATCAAAATATCGAGGTGATGTTAAGGTGAAGTTTGAAACAACAAGATAAGGCTTCATGAAGGATATCAACAAGTGGAAAATGGTTTGTCATTTGTTGTTGCATTGCATCTTTTATTCAAATTTGTTCTTGCAATAGTGTTAAATTATGAAGTGGATTTTAGTTCAATAACTTGTTAAGTAATGGTGTAGCGATGCTTTTTGTAGCCAAGAAACAACTCACAGTTCAAGTAATGGAATTGCAAGACGTACCCAAACAGGGCTCTAAACCAAATGCAACAGGAAGGACTGAGTGGAGACAGTTACACCTTTCCAATCGTCCTCAAGGCATGCACTGAGATTGCGGCTCTGGAGCAGGGCGAGGAAATTCATAGGTCAGTAGTCAGAGGTGGACTAGAGTTGCATGTCAATGTAGCTAATGCCCTTATATCCATGTATTGGAAATGTAGGAGAATTGAGAATGCACACCAAGTGTTTGACAAAATGTCTGTGCGAGATGTAGTTACATGGAACACCACGATTGTAGGGTATTTCGAAATTGGGAATTGTGAAGAGGTCGGAAAGCTATTTGAGGAAATGCAGATGGGAAAGTCGAAACTTGATGTGATAACTTGGAGCACGATGATATCTGGGTATGAGCAAAATGGTCACGGCAATGATGCAATCAGGTCTTTCTCTAAAATGCAACTGGCTGGTGTGAAAGCCAATTCAGTCACTATTGCCAGTGTTCTCGCTTATTGTGCAGATTTAGCAGCGCTGCAACGGGGCAAGGAAATCCATAACTATATGATAAAATGGATTTGAATCCTATGTTTTTGTGGGGAATGCGTTGATTCACATGCATGCAAAATGCAGAAAGTTGGATGACGCATACAAAGTGTTTTCCAATATGCCAGAGAGAGATATGATCTAATGGAATGCAATAATTTCATGTTATGCATTGAACAAATATTTTGATGAGGCGTTGGGAGTTGGGACACTTTGATCAACTTCAGATGACTGGAATGAACCCAAACATAATTACATGTAGTGCAGTGATTGCAGGGTATACTCAATTCGATCATAGTGTTGAAGCCTTGAAAAGGCTCTTTAGTTGAATGCAACTTGTAGAGGTGAAGCCTAACTCTGTTACCATAGCAATTATTTGCCTCCATGCGCTAACTTGGCGCCTCTGTAGCATGGTAAGGAGCTTCATAACTACACAATAAGAAATCATTCAGAGTCAAATGCCATTGTGGGGAATGGTTTTATAGACATGTATGCCAAATGTGGAAGTTTAGAATGTGCACGTAGTGTGTTTGCCAAAATGGTTGAAAGAGATGTGATATTATGGAATGCAATTATTGCAGGGTATCAAATGCATGGGCACGGGGAGGATGCCATGACAATTTTTTTTTGTAATGCAACAGGCAGGCATTAAGCCAGACAATATCACCTTCATTATTGTTTTGTCTGCATGCAGTCATGCTAGGCTTGTGGATGAAGGCTGGAGATATTTGATTACATGACTCAGGAGTATGGTATCTTTCCCAGGGTTGAGCACTATGCCTGCATGGTTGACATCCTTAGTCGTGCTGGGCAGTTGGACGAGGCATACAGCCTAATCAAAAGGATGCCACAAAAACCTAATGCTTGTGTATGAGGGGCCTTGCTTGGTGCATGCAGAAAACATTACAAAATAGAGCTAGCAGAATGTGCTGCGAAACACCTTTATGAGCTGGAGCCTAAACCACTGGAAACTATATTCTGTTGTCAAATATTTATGCTGCATCTTGCAGGTGGGAAGATGCAGCAAAAGTAAGAACACTGATGAAAGATAGAGGATTAAACAAGAAGCCAGGATGCACATGGATTGAGGTCAAGAACAAACTTTATTCATTCATTGTAGGTGAACAGTTCACACCCACTATTAAATGAAATCTATTTGACGTTAGACAGTCTGGCTGGGCAAATGAAAGCAGAAGGCTATGTGTCAGACACAAATTTTGCATTGCATGATGTGGATGAGGAGGAGAAGGAACACATCCTTTATGGTCATAACGAGAAGCTGGCCATTGCTTTTGGTCTTATGAGCACACCCCCTGGGATGTCTATCATGATCATCAAAACCTTTGAGTATGTGGTGATTGCCACAGTGCAACTAAATGTATTTCCAAAATTGCTGGGCGAAAAAGCATTGTAAGGGATTGGAATTGTTTCCATCATTTTGAAGATGGTTTATGTTCTTGTGGGGATTATTGGTGAAGTTAATTGGAAGAGGTGACAATGATGAGATTACTCGGGTAAATTTTGCCTTACGCTTGTTGCCAGGCACTGGGTACCCCTTGATTCAAAATTGCAATCTTGGAAATTGAAAGCATAATGATATTCCAATGCAAGAGATTCAATCATGTAGGTTCAGACTTGAGGGACATAACTTATTTTGGGGAGACCGAGTTATTTCCATTGTTTCAAGGATCTGCCTCATTCTGTGAGGTTTATTGATGATTGCAAAATGAGAGAGGCAACATGATTGGCTTGTGCCATATCAACTTCTGCCTTATGTTTATTCTTAGCATAAGATGTGCTAGGGTAAAATAAATCTTCATTTTCTACTTTCTCCATTCTCTAGATGCAAGGAAATTTGGGTATTGAGTTTTATGGTCAGTTATGACTCAAACAAAGTGAAAACTCCACAAACATCCTTTTCACCTTGTAGGAGGAAATAAGTAATATATGAAAGTTAAGAGATTAAAGAACTTACCACTGTCATGAGATCAGCCCTTCAGATACTTGTCAAGGAATCTCCACTGATTCAATATAAGCATCTTTACAAACTAGGAATAGGTTTCTAAAGTTGCATTGCACTTTCAAAGTACTGTAGATGGGCTTGGTCCTAGTTTCTAGGATAAGCTATAAGAACATTGGATAACTCATAATCACCTTTATGGGAAGCGCGATAGCATCTATCAGGAATCCATGACCTTCTATACTATATGCATTGAAATGCAGATATTTGTGGGTTGTTCCTAAGAAGCTCCTTAATCTTATCTTCCAAGAGGCCAAACTTGTTAATTGCTTCAATTTATTTTCCAAAAGTTCATGTGATTTAGACATAATTGTTTAATAACATCGACAAATTTTTTTGAGGGTTTTGTCAATACCTTTTTTTTTTTTTTAATCTAATACATCAGTAGTGGATGGTGTACGTCGATAAGAATGATCATAGGTTAACAAATAAAAAAAAAAAATGTACAAGAAATTTAAAATAAATTTTATTGAAATTATTAGGGTCACAATTATATAAATATATTATTGAAATTAGTGCAATTGAACTACCTGAAATTACGTCAATATTATTCCTTTATATTTATACCGAGCACTTATCATCCAAGTTATGATAATTTAAATTACAAAACTTCCATAAGTTGGAGATACATAATCTTTAATACATAAGCGCACCCATGATAAGTTGTTTTTTTTTTTTTTTTTTTTTCAATATACCTCCAACGGCCGTCGCTTAGTATTTGTCATATAATTATTTGGACATTGGCTTGGCTCTATATGGCCCTTCTTGGAAGCATTTGCATTAATTTTTGCATACAATATGTCAAGCAATGTTAACCTTCACAGAATATTAGGGCCGATAAAAAAAAATAAAAAAAATAAAAAAAAATTTAAAAATTGGATTATCATGTTGAGAAAAGCAATGAAAAATAAAATAAAATTGTGCTTTTCCTTGTAGAATATATTTGACTACATTGACAACATGAATAGCCCACACACTTTTGCACCCAAAGTGTTTTTCTAGCAACCAAGCTTGTTGGCATGTATGCTTGCTCTGGAAGTATGAAGTATGCACGTTAGGTGTTTGATAACATTCCCAAGCAAAATGTTTTCACATAGAGTGCGACTATCTGAGGTTATGTCAGGGATGGACACTGCGAGGGAGCCCTCGAGTTGTATTATTAAATGCAACGAGAAGAACCAAAGCGTGGTATTGTGGTATGGCACGAGGTTTGTATGGTGCAGGTCCTAGTTTCGACCCCTCGGACTGCATAATATACAAGCTAAGACCTCAAACAAAGCACATTCCGTCAAATTTACACTCATAATCACCAATTCAATGAAATAAACCCTCAAATTACGAATAATTTACAGGCTAAAACCTCATTTAAATAGTGTTTCGTCAAATTCGCAATTAGAATCGCCAACTTAATGACAAAAATCCTCTAACTGCATAAAATTTAGAGAGTACGAACCAGTAGCCGTGGGTTGGGATTCGCATCAAATGACAAGGAGACTTGTGGAAAGTATAAATTGTGGGTTTAGTGGGCTTTGGGTCCAGATTTTGAACCAAATCTCTGACACCATGTGTAAGACCCTATCCTAGGGTCTTCTAACAGATCTATTTCTCTGAAATTTAAATGTAATAAGAGGCAATAATTTACTTTTTTACAAGACTTTTAAACAATGAAAATTTTAGCATTTGCATTCTCATCCCTATAACTTATAGTGAACATTTCATTTCAATAAATCTACATGAGTAATCTATAGAGGAATACCTGTGCTGGTGGTTGTTGGAGATGCCTTTGAGCTGCTACTCCCGTTGAACACTCCTTTTGACTAACCCAACTGGATTTACCTCCCAGCCAACTAGGAAATAATTTCTAGCCCAAGAAACCTCCATAGGTTCCCTAGCCCTCTGAGACCAAGTCCAACCAGATGTAGGGTGTGTTCAAGATGAATAATCCAGACCAAGATGAACAATATTTCCCTCCTCTCAACAAACCCCAGAAACCTCCACAGGTTTCTTAGGTCTCCAAAATCACAACAATCCTAAAATCACATCCAACCCCAAAATCAAAGCAAGACCCCACATGCCCTTTTCTCCCTTCCTCCTTCCCTTTTATACCCTCCCTCTCTTCTCCATCTCAACCACCTCTCATTAATGTCATTAACTTCTCCTCCATCCATACAGTTGACTTCTCTTCTCTCAAGTAAATCTCGGAGTACATTTGGAAATGTGATATGAATATAAAATTGGGAAATTAATGGGAGATGACCACGTCTTCTCCTAAGTAAATCTGAGAGTACATTTGGGAATGTAAGATGAATATATATATTGATAATTAAATGGAGAGGACTATGTCTTCTCCCAAGTAAATGTGAGAGTACATTTGGGAATGTTAGATATAATTAAATGGAGAGAACCATGTCTTCTCCCTAGCAAATGTGAGAGTACATTTGGGAATGTGAGATGTAATTAAATGGAGAGGACCATGTCTTCTCCTAAGTAAATGTGAGAGTACATTTGGGAATGTGAGAGATATATATAATTTGATATAATGGAAGGAGACCATATCCTACCTAAGATTCAATTTTAGAAAACAAGTTGGGAATTTGAATAAAATAGAAATAATGAATTTTATATTAGTAAATAAATTTATAGTTTCCAAAATGAAGGTATTCACCAATATTTCTCAATATTTTAAGGTAATGTAAACATTAATAAAATTTGCATGATAAGATTTAAGTGGGGCATTACAATTGGCAGGAATTACCACTCCTCAAACTCAAGATAGAAGGATGTATCGAGAAGAAAAAGGTAATAGTGTGATTAAGTCGGGTAATACCCGTAATTTTATTCATTGTAAGATAGCTAAGGAATTGAATTGCTTCTTTTATCCAACAATAGAGTGTCAAGTGATGATTGTAGATGGAGGAACTATAAATTTCTCTGGAAAGTGCCATAATATCAAGCTAAATATGGGGGAGTATGTATTGAATAGTCCAACGCTTTCCATACCAATGGGTGGTGCTGATGTTGTACTAGGAGTCCAATGGTTACATTTTTTGGTGACAATAGATTCTAATTTTCAAGAAGTTTTCTTGACTTTTTTTTGGGAAGGAAAGGAAGTTGAATTAAAGGGTATTGCAGGGAAACTAGGAAAATTAATAAGCTCTCATGACATGACAAAGCTTATGAAGAAAGAACAATGGGGGTGTAATTGCACAAATATGCTCACTATAGATTCAAACATTGAAATAATCTATTTCTCCAGATCTATGAAAAGTATTGGATAATCATTCTAAGGTATTTGAGACCCCCAAAGGCCTCCTACCTATTTGTGATCAAGATCATGTTATTCATTTGATTCCAGGAAGTGTTCCTCCAAACACTAGGCCTTACAGATATCCTTATGCCCAAAAGAGTCAAATTCAACGTATGGCTACAGAAATGCTGAGGTCGGTATAATTCAACCTAGTCAAAATTATTTCTCTGCTCTAGTAGTATTGGTGCACAAGAAGGGAGGATCATGGCATATGTGTTTGGATTATAAGGAGCTCAACAAGCTCACTATTAAAGATAAATTTCCCATTCCTATCAATGATGAATTTTTGGATGAATTACATGAGCAATTTACTTCACCAAGTTGGATCTTCATTCAGGGTATCATCAAATTAGAATAAAGACTAAAGGCATTCTGAAAACAACATTCAGAAACCATGAAGGTCATGTTGTCATTGCAACAAACGCACTCCAAAATTTTGTCTACACTTGAATTTTGGAGCCTACTATGGATCTTGCAATTGGTTGTTTTGTAGTCACTTCTTGGGCAATTGATGCTTTATTAAGTCTTTGAGCTCCCTTCTTGGATTGTAATTGTCGAAGTCACCTTCTCACACATGCTCATTCCATAACAAGTTCATGAGTTCATCCTTTTATGCAAGCTTGAACGAACCAAGCACAATCATCAAGACAATGCATGTGAAATGTTCAACCTATGTCAACAGCTAGTGCACACTCTCAATTGACAATCTCTCACTTTTGTTTGTGGTTGTACTCCTAATTCGATGAGTTTCTCAAACTTTTGCTTTTTGGGCACTTTCACCTTCGCAAGTGTCATTTTCAGGTTTACAACCGTTGCTTTTGCTTGCTTTCACCTCAATGAGTGTCGTTTTCATGCTATCTTCACTTTAACATGTGTCACCTTCACCGTCGTTTACATATCGCAAGTGGTGTTCGTACTTTTCTTCTAATATTGCAAGTCTTGTCTTCTGTCATAGTGAGTGTCGCATATTGTACAAAAGATAGTTCTGGCTGTTTCAAGGGGTAATTTGCGTTAATGATTTGTCCTTATCATGTAAACATGTATCACACTCATTTCCAAAGTTCCAAGCATTGTTGCACAACTGTTGTCGCAAAGTGTATCTTTAGTGTTACACTTGGACTGAATTATCACAATGTTGTCGCATTAAGGAAAGAAATTTGTTCATGTGTTCTGAGTGTTTCGTGTTGTGTCATTAAGTGAAATAAGTGTGTGATCATGTTCAAGTATTTATTTTTTTCAACATTTTCTCATTGATCCAACACTTAGTCAAAACTGGGAAAATTCCCCTATTGGGCCTCCCAACCTCATTCAACCCTCCTAGACTACACACTGTGTAGTCTCAGTCCTCAAGTAGTAGCCTTGCCTCTTGGCACTATGTAATGTGCATATTCTACCTCCTAGGATTGTGCATTGCATAATCATAGTGCTCAAGCTGAGCACCTGAGCTCCAAAACTGTGCAATCCTTACCTCTAGTCAGCTTTCTCTATGCACTACATAGTCTCATGCATCAAGCATCAACATTGATCTCTTGAACTGCGTAATCACTTAGTCTTTCTCCCTCTAGAAATGCGCATTGGGTAAATACAAGCCTCAGGCCTCAAGCTTGAGGCCTTAAACCCCTTAACTACACAATCTCCCAGCCTGTTCTCCTGTTTGAATTGCGCATTGGGCAACTTCAAGCCTTAACGTTGAACTCTTGTGTTTGTCAACTACGCAATAACTCAGGCTAATCCTTTAGAACTGTGCATTCCCTCTACCTAGGCCTCTAGAACTACGCATTGCACAGTCTTAAGGCTCAAGCCTCGAGCCTGAGTTCTTGAGTCCCTAAATTGCACAATCCTTTGACCTTGGCCATCCTGAACTACGTATTGCATAGTCTCAAGTCTCAATCATGGACCTTGGCCTCTAGAAATGTGCAATCCTTGAGTCAGTCACTCAACCAGTCACCAGTTCTTGCCCCGACAAGTGATTTCATGAAGCATCTTAGATTAAGGGTTTATCGAACTGATGTCATCTTGTCATGAGAGGATTGTAGTCGTAGGTATTCTATTGTGTCATGACACGATGATGTTGAAGGAGATGGAGAAGGATACCATGCTAGAAGACACCTAAGGAGCTGAGGAGATAAGATTATCATCGGGCGAGAAGATGAAGGAACACCAAAATATAATAGAAGATCAAAGATTAGGACTACATGAAGACTCCATATTGACACAACCCTTTGGAGGGGGGATATAAAGAGCAAAGCATATATCTTACAAAGATGAAGTACTGGATACATCTTTTATCAAAGAAAGCAACAACAAAGAGTGGCTTGACATTGCCATGTAGTCCATGTTAGCAGTTCCATTTTATGTCAGGTCATGAGTCATCATGTGCCACATCATTTTTTGGATTATGTAAATTCAATATTGGAAAATGTATTGTAAAGTGGAGGTCCAAGAGTCATGCCCAAAATATGAAGAGTCATGTAAGAGTTGAAAAGTCATAGAGAGTCAAAGAGTCATGAGGGAAGTCCAAGAGTCGCAAGGGAGGTGAAGGTCACCCTCATTGTACAAGCAGAGGACTTTTCACCTTGGCTTCTCCCATAAGGCATCAAAGAGACAAAGTCAGTACGTTTGGGGAGAAATTTGTGGCTCTAACGCTCCACTATTGGAGCTAGTGATGTTTGTTGTATTCATGTATCTTGGTACTTTACTTAATACTTGAAGCCTGATGACCAACACGTGTTCTGCATGGATTGTGAATATTTGTAAGATTGTTATGTGAATGTTTATGATTCATGTTTGCTTTCACTTGTATTAAAGTAGTTGATCTATTTCGGTTATTTTAGTGCTTATCTAATTGAAAATGTGTTGTAATGGTTGTAACAATCATTATATCTATGTGGACTATTATGCTTCATGTCAGGTGAATCTCTTTTCGCTTGTGTGCACCTCTACTAGGGTGGTACTATTACCTCTCTCTTAGAGGCTAGCCTTTCCTCCCTTTGCAATAGAAGAACCTTGATACACCTACAACCGAACATTCACCAAACACACTTACTTGCTTTTCACAAAGGCACATACACACTTCTCTCTCTTGCTGATAGCTAAAGCCAAGGAAAATTTATAAGAATATATGGCAACCAGGTCAACGCACTCAATGGGGATCCTATTCCAAATGGTGTGAGGTATAATTGGGACTTCACATTGGGGAGACCCCTTTGGTTGATGGATTTCCAGCACCATCAATAAATGGCGCTAGAACGAGGGCCAAATGATAGGCTATGCCCGTTGAGTCTGCTTTGAATCTCTTATCCAAAATGGCTCTTCCCCAAGTCATAATCCCAGGATTTTTTTAGAAGAGCTTAATCTTATCATCCCTGTGGAAGTTTTCCATAACTTGTCACAATTTAAGTTTAATGGTGAGGGGTAATTAACTCTTCGTGAACATCCGTTTCAAGTTGTCTGTTTTTTCCTTTCTAATGGAATACATTGCAAGGATGTGATGGCTAGATTGCTCACCCTCACATTTGAAGGTCATGTTAAGAGATGTTATCATACATTACCCATTGCTTCTATCCATTCATTCGACCAACTTGTGAAGGAGCTTCATAAAGCATTTGATACGTATGATTACTGGGATGTTATTATTAGAATCAATCAACTAAGAATGAAGCCTAATGAATCAATTGATAAATTTTATGATCAGTTCCTTCACGTATGTTATGAACTTCTGGGAGAAGACACAAATTGTGATTTATTTAAACAAAAGTTTAAGTGTTTGGTTCATATCTCTTTGCACGGTGAGTCTGAGCCCCATGATGTTTCTACTTCCCCAACTTTTGTAAATCATGAAGCACCTCTAATTTCATAAGAGGAACCTACTCATTTTGTTCCTTTTCCAGTACCAATGCAGGTGCCTCCTTGCGATAACAATAAAGTTTGGAAGTATGTAAATCAAATTCCTAATCCATCTTCTCATCCTCATGATTTTCATGATTCAGATCCAATGGAGGAAACCCCAAAATGGCTCCTGAAGCCTATGGTGAAGACTAATTCTTCCACTCCTCAAGATGGTTTTGGCATTCTTAACTTCAATCCTGAATATTGTTCCATTGAAAGTATTACTTATTTAAGGGACATCTGTCACCCTCTATCATCTAAATTCCATGACACTTTGTATCATGATCCGCTTGATCAATCTAGTTCTTCACACTCTCTTGACTTTCAAGTTGCTCGTTCAAATTGTGATCGGGTACAAGGGAGGCACATTACACAAGTAGAGGGACAAGAAAGTGAAGAGACCTTTGATATTTCTTCTCTTTTTCAAAGTTCCCCGTGTCAAGATAATTCTCTTCCATCCTTGGTTGATTTTCAATCTGAGAATTTTAATGATGAATCAAAGGAAATTTACTTACCTAATCAATTTGAAGTCTTGGGAGACAACAATTATGATGATGATAACTTTGGAGTAGTATGATCCAGATTATCCATAGTATTATGTTCATTATGTTGACGTTTTGAACCCCAAAGGGGGTCCATCATTAGGACCAAAAATGATAGAATATGAATGATAGTTTTGAGAGAAGAATCTTCCGACCTGAGTATATATAAACCTAGATAATGATAAATTTTTATAGAATCTGACCCCTACATATATGAAAAATTGCAGGTCAACAGTTCTTCTTTCAATATTTATCCTTGATATTTCGAGAAGACAGATCTCATTCCATGTATCCCCTCCGTACAGGAAAGTTATGTTAGACTTTAAGCTTCTATGGTCGTTTTTTGGAGTAGCATGATCTAGATTATCCACAATATTATGTTCATTATGTCGAAATTTTGAACCCCAAAGGGGGTCCATCATCAGGACCAAAAATGATAGAATATGAATGATAGGTTTGAGAGAAGAATCTTCCGACTAGAGTATATATAAACCTAGATAATGATAAACTTTTATAGAAGCCGACTCCTACATATATGAAAAATTGCAGGTCAGCAGTTCTTCTTTCAATCTTTATCCTTGATATTTCGAGAAGACAGAACTCATTCCATGTATCCCCTTCGTACAGGGAAGTTACGTTAGACTTTAAGCTCTTGTGGTAGTTTTTTGGAGTAGTATGATCCGAATTATCCACAGTATTATGTTCATTATGTCGATGTTTCGAACCCTAAAGGGGGTCCATCATTAGGACCAAAAATGATAGAATATGAATGATATTTTTGAGAGAAGAATCTTCCGACCAGAGTATATATAAACCTAGATAATGATAAATTTTTATAGAAGCCAACCCCTACATATATGAAAAATTCCAGGTCGGTAGTTCGTCTTTCAATCTTTATCCTTGAGATTTTGACAAGACAAATCTCATTCCATGTATCCCCTCCGTACAGGGAAGTTATGTTAGACTTTAATCATAATCCTGGGATGTTTTTCTAAAAAGATTAATCTTACCATCCTTGCAGAAGTTTTCCATAACCTGTCCCAATTTAAGTTTGAGGTGAGGGTGAATTAAATCTTCGTGAACATCTGTTTCAAGTTGTCTGTTTTTTCCTTTCTAATGGAATACATTGCAAGGATGCCATGGCTAGATTGCTCACCCTCACATTTGAAGGTCGTGTTAAGAGATGGTATCATACATAACATGTTACTTCTATCCCTTCATTCGACCAACTTGTGAACGAGATTCATAAAGCATTTGATAGATATGATTACCAAGATGTCCTTAAAATAATCAATCAACAGAGAATAAAGCTTAATGAATCAATTGATAATTTTTTTGATGAATTCTTTCACCTTTGTTATGAACTTCCGGGAGAAGACACAAATTGAGATTTATTTAAACAAAATTTGAAGTGTTTGGTTCATATCTCTTTTCACGATGAATCTGAGCCCCCTGATGTTTCTAATTCCCCAATTTTTTTTTTTTTTAAATCATGAAGAACCTCTAATTCAAAGGAGGAACCTACTACTCCTTTTGTTCCTTGTCCTACTCCTTTTCCAGTACCAATGCGGGTGTCTCCTTGCGATAATAATAAAGTTGGGAAATATGCAAATGAAATTCCTAATCCATCTTCTCATCCTCCTTATGCTTTTCATGATTCAGATCTAATGGAGGAAACCCCATGATGGCTCATGAAGTCTATGATGAAGACTAATTCTTCCACTCCTCGAGACGATTCTGGCATTCTTAACTTCTATCCTGAATCTTGTTCCACTGAATGTATTACTTATTTAAGGGACACATGTCACTCTCTATCATCTACATTCTGTGACTCTTTGTATCATTATATGCTTTATCAATATGCTCCACCGACTAGTTCTTCACACTCTCTTAACTTTCAAGTTGCTGGTTAAAATTGTGATAAGGTACAAGGTAGTCACATTACACAGGTAGAGGGACAAGAAAGTGAAGATAACTTTGATCTTTCTTCTCTTTTTCAAAGTTCTACATGTCAGGATAATGCTCTTCCATCCTTGGTTGATTTTAAATCTGAGAATCTCGCTGATGAATCAAATGAAAGTTACTTACCTAATGAATCTGAAGTCTTGGGTAAAAATAATTCTGATGATGACGAATTTTTAGATGTATGTGATGATGAATTCCCAAGTGCACCAACTAATCTTTTAGTTTCTCAAGAAGATTTTGTTTCGAAAGATTTAGATCTTAAACTTGTTTCAGTCGCTTGTGAACATTTCTTCCTCTTCACCTCCCAGTCCTTTGTGCTTTATTGTTTACAATGCATCAACTTGCAGTGGAGACTCTCAATGCTCTTCAAGTTGTTTATCTCATGAGTTGAATCTTGGAATGACATAAGATAATGAGAGTAACCATGATGAAGAAGAAAGGGATGAAATAATAGAGCACCCATTCCATCCCTTATCATCTCTTATTTTGTATGGGGGTAACTCTTCGAATTAGTGTGATCACAATATTTTTCTGATTCATACATCCTCAAACTTGCAATTAGAGGAATCTTATGGCTTCAATAATTTGTTTGTTGAAGTTGAATTTTTTTATCAAACCAATCATGTAGATGGCTGCCATTCAAATGATGGTGATCTTGTTCATAGCAGTTGTCCACATGCAATTTGGGATTTGGCTCAGTCTACAAAATGTTGTTATCTGGCTTTTCAAAATTCCAGGACTTGTTGGAAAGTCAAGGCACTTCAACTCTCATTTAGGGTTATGTCAAGTTCTCGCGATCCTCATGAAATTCCTGAACCATGTCAGATCCAGATTTTCTCATATAATTCTTTCATTCATATTGTTTCACTGGATGCAAACTTGTCCTTGATGGATTTCAGGATTTCTCATTACAATTTTCTTATCTATCAAGGTCGGGTTTATGAATATAGTGTTGTAATGAATCCATCCTCTTACAAATCTCTTGTATCAAATTCGGGTTTGGAATGTACACATTTCGTGAATGTGCAGAATCATGAAGTTGATCAACTTCAAGATTACGTTTGGTCGAAGAGTTCATATATGTTGAGTGTTATGGTGAATAATCAACTCCTAGTTTTTCTTGTGAATGTCTTCATGACACCAAAAATCCTCTTGAGTGATGGCAAGTGCTTGATTCATTTGTTGAATTAGGTTCCTCTTTTTCATCCATTACATCCTGACTGGTTTCATATGTTGGTTATACCAACATTCCTTTTCAATTATTTTGATGATTGCAATGTTTGTATAGTTTGTCACCAGTTACGGGAAAATGGTTTGTCATCGACATGCCAGGAAGATGGTTATATTATTTAGAGAATTTGTGAAACTGTTCAAACTGATCTATCTCTGTTATCTTTTGATCGAGAATCTTATGTCACAAACAGTCCATCTGAGCATAATGTTAATTGTCATTCATTTTATCATGTTCCCATCAGTATATCCGATGATAGTTGTTTCACATTGATTAATCTTTATAGTTTATCTCACTGTTCGAATACTTTTCAAGTACCTGAGGCACTTCAACCTTCACTGATGGTTATGTCAAGCCCTCATTATTTTGACAAGCCCTCTAAATATGATCATATTCGTTTTCCCTCACAAGATTCTCATCTTGATACCGTGCCTTTGATTGAAAATTCATCTCTTCAAGGATTTCAAGAGGATTGTTTTGAATTTCAAGATCCAAACTATGACTGCCTGAAAGCGTCTTACTTAGCAAGCCCTTTTGCTAATAACAAGTTTTGGTCTTTTCTCATGCTTGCTAAGAAGGACGACATAGATGAAGGCGCATTCAAAAGAAGATTTCAAGGTTTGTTTGTTTATAATTTTCATCGAAAAGGTAAAATTGAAAGTTGGGTAGAAGTAGTGACTGTGGAACATCTTTATGCTGACAGGCAAGAGCTTCAATTCATTGTGCAAATTATTCAAGCTTTTATCTTTTTTGCTGCATATTATTTTATATCAATTTTAATAGATCGTATATGTGTTTATGTAGGTCAGGAACAACTATGGCAACTTCACTCGAAATTTCGTTACACTTGACTCTAACCTTCCAACTGTTTAGGTTGGGGGCGGGAGTATTTGAATTCTAGTTTCCCCTCTCTTGCACTTATCCTACACTTGTTCTTGTGTTTTCTTGCTTTTGTCTTGCATCAAGTTTTGGTTTAGCCTCCTTTTGTTTGTGCTTTGGTTTTGATTTCTTATTGTGTCACGTCTTTTCTTTTTTGTTCTATTAGTTAGACTTTGCCTGAAGGGTGTCCTATTTTGGGTTCAAAAGACAATGTGGAAAAATAGAAAAGGGCTTTATGACAATGCAACATTTGGCTAACCTTCAGTCATTCTTCACCATCTTAGTTATACCTTTTGGTCAATGATGTTCTCACAGAAAATACAATCCTTGCGTAAGGAAAGTTCTGTGTCGAACCATGATCTTCGTGTCTATTTTGGAGAACTTTCGTCTTCACTTGGTTCTTTATGTTTTGATGTTTTTCATGCTAATCTAATCAGTAGAGAAGGACAAGGGGAAAACCTTAATGAGTACACCAATATTAGAGGTTTTATATATTCTTCTCTAAAGAGACAACCTCTTCTACCCTCAATAAGTCGAGATCCATCTTCCGCCCATGAAATAAATAAGCATTGATGCAGAGTTCTAAATAAAATAAATAAAGGGTGAAAGAAGAGAAAGGGTTCCTGCACAGGGAGGTGAAGCAAGCATCTCCGTCGGGGTACTTTCCAGGCTCAAATGAACTGGAGCAATGTTTTTGTTCTTGAAGTGACTTCATCAGGGTATTGTTCAGGCCCGCTGGTAGCAAAGCAACACCAGAGATGAAAAACTATACTCTAAATATCTATAGATTCCGAACTTCATTACCCTTCTCCAGATTTGAAACATTGTGATATGGCTGACTCTATGTTTTTGTTCAACTAAGAAAGATAGAGGGGACTATGTTTATGCATGGGTTAAGTGGAGAAACCAAAGTGAAATGCATGATGAATCAATACTCCCAAAGGAACTAGACCTTGTACAAAAGATTTGACTGAGGCTGAGAATATGGGGTTCTACCTATGTGTTGCCAAGTGTTATTATTGAAATAGACACCCTTCAAAATTTTGTCTACACTTGAATTTTGGAGCCTATTGTGGATCTTGTGATCAGTCATTCTGTAGTCACTTCTTGGCCAATTGATGCTTTATTAAGTCTTCGAGCTCCCTTCTTGGATTGTAAGTGTCAAAGTCTCAAGCATCAAGATTAAGCCTTGAGCCTTATCTATGCATTTTGTAGTCTCAAGAATCAATCCTCAGCCTTGATCTCTTGAACTGCGCAATCACTTGGCCTCTCTCCCTCTAGAACTACACATTAGGCAATTTTAAGCCTCAAGCTTGAGGTCCATCTCCTAGCTTGTTGTCCTCTCCGAACTACGCATTGGGAAACTTCAAGCCTCAAGCTTGACCTCTTCAGTTCCTCAACTGCGTAGTCACTTAGCCTAGGCCTTCAGAACTACACACTATACAGTCCCTCTACCCAAGCCTCCAAAAATACACATTGTGCAATCTCAAGGCTCAAGCCTCCACCCTAAGCTCTTTATTCCTTTAATTCTGCAATCCTTTGACCCTGACCATCCTGAACTGCGCATTGCATAGTCTCAAGCCTTAGTCCCATTCCTTGGCCTCTGGAACTATGAAATCCCTTAGTGAGTCACTCAATCAGTCACTAGTTCCAACCCCGATAAGTGATTTCATGAAGCACCTTATATTAGGGTTTAATAATATTGATGTCATCTTGTCATGAGAGGATTGTAGTCACAGGTATTCTATTATGTCATGACAGGACAATGATGAAGGAGATGGATAAGGACACCATGCTAGAAGACACCTAAGGTGTTGAGGGGATAAGATGATCATCAGGCGAGGAGAAAAAGGAACACCAGAATATAACAAAAGATCAAAGACCAGGACCGCATGAAGACTCCATATTGATTCATAACCATTTGGAGGGGGGATATAAAGAGCAAAGCATATATCTTACGAAGATGAAGTATTGGATACATCTTTTATCAAGTAAAACAATAGTAAAGAGTGGCTTGACATGGCCATGTCATCATGCGGTCCATGTCTGCAGTATCATGTCATGACTCATCATGTGCCACACCATTTTGTGGATTATGTAAATTCAATATTGGAAAATTTATTGTAAATTGGAGGTTCAAGAGTCATGCCCAAAATATGAAGAGTCATGCAAGAGTTGAAAAGTCATAGAGAAGTCAAGGAGTCACGAGGGTAGTCCAAGAGCCACAAGGGAGGTGAAGGATCACCCCATTTTTATATATACACCCTCATTATACAAGAAAATGAATTTTCACCTCGGCTTCTCCCATAAGGCATCAGAGGGACAAAGTCAGTACTTTTGGAAAGCAAGTCGTGGCTCCAACACTCCACTATTGGAGCTAGTGATGTTCCTTGAAGCCTGATGGCCAACACGTTTTCATGCATGAATTGTGAGTATTTGTAAGATTGCTTTGTTAATGTTTATGATTGATGTTTGCTTTCACCTGTACTAAAGTAGAAGGAAGACCCATTGCTTTTGAAAGTCGTCGAATCAAAGGAAAGTATTTACACAAACCTATTTATGAGAAGGAAATGTTGGCAATAATACATGCACTAAAGCGATGGCGACCTTACCTAATGGGAAGACACTTCAAGGTAAAAATAGATCATGATAGTCCTAAATGCTTTTGGAGTAAAGATTATCTTCAAAAGAGCAGGAAAAATTGGTCACAAAGATGTTGGGTTATGACTTTGAAACCATCTACAAAAAAGGGAAGCAAAATGTTGATGCAGATGTAATCGAAAGAAAGGATGAGGACATGGAAGCATTTCTTTGTACTATTTATATTATCCAGCCTAATTGGATAACTGAAGCAAGGGATGAATGGAGAAAATATGAAGAGTTGTGGACACTTGTTCAAAAGTTGAAACAAGATCCCAGTACATCTGATACATTTAGCTGGAAAAATGATTCATTATGGTACAAAGATTGCTTATATCTTTGTAAGACTTGCCAAGTCAAACAAAATATTCCTTTGGAATTGTGCACCTCCCCCTTAGGAGGACACTCGGGTTTTTTAAAAACTTACCATAGGGTCAAGAAGGATTTTTTTTTTGGATAGCCTTAAATATGATATTCATAAGTCTGTGTCAAAATGTTTGGTTTTCTAACAAAATAAAGTTGAGATAATTAAGAACCTAGGTCTATTACAACCTCTATCCATTCCGACGCAGCGTTGAGAGGAGGTTTCAATGGATTTTATCACAGGATTACCCAAGTCTGAAGGAAAGAGTGTCATCACAGTGGTAGTTGATAGATTTACCATGTATGCACACTTTTGTGATTTATCTCATCCTTTTATAACCAATACAATTGCTGCTTCATTTATGGAAACAATTCAAAAGCTACATAGAAACATAAAGATTATTGTAAGTGACAAAGACCTCGTTTTCACTGGAATTTTTTGGAAAAAATTATTTTATTGTCTTGGTACTCAATTAACTCATAGATCATCTTATCATCCTCTATCTGACAGACAAACTGAGATAGTGAACAAATGTTTGGAAGGATATCTTTTTTGCTTTGTATATGATAAACAAACACAATGTGTCAAGTGGTTATGTCTAGCTGAATGGTGGTATAACACTTCCTTCCATACTGTGGCAAAAATGACCCCATTTTATGGAATTTTATGGATATCATCCACCATCCATCACGTCATCTTGAAGAGAAAATTCTAAGGCTCAAACAGTGGAATATCACATCGAGCATCAACAACAAGTTCTCCAACTCTTAAAGGATAACCTCATTCTAGTGCAAAATCGAATGAAACAACAAGCAATCAACATCATAGTGAAAGAAGTTTTGATGTAGACGACTAGGTATTTTTACAGCTACAACCATACAAACAAATGTCCGTCAAGCAAGCTAAGAATGATAATAAATTATCACCCAAGTACTATGGTCCTTACAAGGTGTTGCAAAAGATTGGTACTATGGCATACAAATTGGAGCTGCCTGCATCTTCTCGAGTACACCCAGTTTTCCATGTTTCATGCTTAAAGAAGGTTATTAGTGACAATCTCCCAGTTAAAAGAGTGTTTCCAAAAGTCGATGAAGAAGGAAAAATCATAATTGAGCCTGAAGCAATCATAGAAACAAGAACCCAACAACTACAAAATCAGTTAATTTCAAAGTATCTCATTAAGTAGATGAACTTACCAGTTGAATATTTCACATGGGAGGATGATAATTTTATACAGAGGCATTTGGAACTACTCAAGTGTTGAAGACAACCATTTTTTGAAGGAGAGGGGCATATTAGGTCCCTATAATACTAATGTATTCCCCTTATTGTTATTGTAGTGTAGCCCCTATTGTTATTGTTGTGCCCATGTATCTCCCATATTGTTATTGTTGTGCCCTATAGAAGCCCACTATTGTTATTGTTGTGCCCTTACATTATTATTGTTATGTAGGATCTGATTATATTATGACCCCTTAGACTCCTATATATCATTTGTATCATCCAAGAATTGTTCATTTATGTAATGTAAGGGAGGTTTCCCCCTTGAAGAGGATAATTTTTAAGTCGTTGATCTTTTCTTCTATTTTGTGAGCTAGTTGCATAACATTAAATGTGTGTGTGTATGGGGCTAGACTAAGTCTATAAGAATTATCTCCCACCTTTTCTAGTATCTCAAAGGTACCATATCGTAGAGACTTGATTTTTTTACAAGGAACTTGTTGTCTCTCCTTGTTAAATTGTAAGTATACTCGGTATCCCACCTTGAACAAATTCTTTGTTCTATGTTAATCATGCCTGAACTTATATTTTTCCTATGATATTTGTGGTGTCTCATGTACCTTTGTATGGATTTGGGTGATCTTCTCAATATAATTTTCAACTCTCAAGGCACTCTTTCCACTTGTTGTTACGACGTGGAGTGGTGCTACTACTATTGAAAATGAGGCTATGAATTTCCTTAGGTATTTTTTTTCCCTAAAGAAACTCCTAACCTCAAAAATGTTAGTAGGCATTGACCACTTCATGATGGCCTCCATCTTTGTAGGATCTATTTTAAGCTCTCCTCCACCTATCACATACCCTAGACACACTAAAGACTATTGTGTAAACTCACACTTCTTGAGATTCGGTAGCAATTGGTGCTTCTTTAATGTCTCCAGCACCTATGTCAAATGTGAGATGTGCTCCTTCTAGGTAGCATTGTATACTAGTATATCATCCTAATAGACAATAATAAATGTGTAGAATTTTGTAGAATTTTTCTGCAAATCAGCTAGTTCTGATACCATGTAGAAATTTCACCAGTAGAACTAACCAATATATGCAATGTCCTAGAGAATAATACTTGTTCTACTTCTACAAAACATTAAGCGAAAGCATAATTGAATTCATGAGCAACATCAAGTAGAAACATGCATAACTGATCAAGAGAAATAATCACACATAACACAAAATATATCCAAGGGAAAGCAACAGCATAAAACCCCAACCATGTATTATGAATCAAGTGGAAATCCTCTTCAACATACAAAAAGAATCAGCTCAATAGCTATCCTGCTTTCTCTGTAATCAGAAGATCCTGATGATCTTCAATCAGAAGATGAAAATCATGGACTACCTAGGCCTCAATATATAGGCCACAAGTCCTCTAATCTCCTATAATAGATCCTTCTCCATGCAAGGAATACTTACTAGAAATATCCAAGCATCTGATAGTACACTGTCCCACATCTGATCTCAACTGTGTCTTTGACAGAATTGACATGCAACCATTAACCATGAGTGAATCATCAGTTATCTAAAATAATAGTTGTCACATGCATGCAAGCATTAACAAACTATATTTTATTATTTCAACAACTTGTTAAAATAATCTAACTGGACTTGACTAGTTAGAACTAAGTCAACTGATTCTCTCATTATAGAACTCATAATTATTACCTCAATCAGTGGAGGAAATTAAGGATAAATTCCTCAATCAGTGGGACAACTCATGTGCATACTCACGAAGACTTCAAATTTGAATTTCCTTAACTAATTAACTCAACTGAATTAATTAATTAATATTTCCAACTGTTGTTAAGACCAAAATTAATTTTACTTCCTATAGATAGACTAGGGACTGTTATAAATAGGAAGGGACCCCAAAAATGCTATTGTTAGAATTTTCTATTTTTAGCAGTTTCACCTCTCACCTAATGTGGCCAATGACCTCACTAGCCAAACAATTATTTTTAGACATGCTATTTTTAGCAGGTCTATTTTTAGCACATTCTAAATTTAACATTTCTTGTTGCACATTTTTCAACACTCCCTCTCAACAAGAAAGGATTTCTCTCGAACTCGATCATGTAACTCTGGAATGTTCTGCATGCAACACATCTACCCGGTCCACTTGCTCCAACAACACTTGGAACAAAAAAACTCCCAACTGACCAATCTGTTGGGCTAAGAACATACTCTGATGTTGTAGCTCTACTTGCTGCTGACAAGTGCTCCCTCTTTGACATCTACGATACTGCAACATCTCCATGCATCTCACACCATTGCACACTTCTCTGTGCCACCTAGCACTGTGCAAAACACTTGTGCCTCTTACATTGCTGCAGCTTGCTAGCTATGTGCTGTCCTGGGATTCCCTGCACTGTTGCTCTCTCTACCGCTCCATCCGCATCTGTCTCTACCCAATTAGTCAGTTCCCGCTACTCCACATCGGGGCTCCTGTCGCAAGGTCTCATCTAAGAGGTTAGGTACCTCAAGGATCTTGCCCCTCCTCCTTGGGACGATCAATCCACATCACCCGACCTCCTATCTGGAGGTATGGCTGCATGCAATCCCTCTACCCACCTGGCTCGAAGTTTCCCCCTACTAGAGGTCTCTGCATGAGTGGATGTCTCTACTCGATCTCCACTTAGCTTCCCCTATTGTGGCTGCTCCACAACCTCCTGAAGCTGCTACACCAATCGTTGCTCCTCCACAATCGTCTGAGACTTCTTCTAGCTCTGCATGTTGAGAGGTAATATACCCTCCCTCTCAACCACCAAGTCTCCATCAGTTGCCTTACTACTCAAGGATTTGCATGCATCTTGAACCTTAAGAGCATATAGGTTCTTGACCCATGAACCAATCTGCTTCACTTGTCTAGTGATGATGTGTCTAAGGAAAACCTTTCCCTTACTAAAGACTACATCATAGCCTCTGTCTTCCAGCATCGCGATCGAC
>APFE031609670.1:0-19289 GCA_000404065.3 Pinus taeda
GGATGATTCTTAAGAGGATGCTCTTAGCCAAGGGCATATCACAGGTTGGGCCCTTAGGCATTAACAATGTTGGATGGCCAAGGTGGTATCATAACCCATAGGTCCCAAGACTTCAGTGGCGTTGGGATCCAGGTGGATCTATTGATGGAAAGATTGTTTGGGATGTAGCTATCAAAGGATTCATTCATGTCCATTTAGTAGGGAAGCATAGGGTAGCATAGTGGTTTGTATGGGATCTTCATATCAATATACATATGTATCTGCTATGGATAGATGTGGATTGCTCGAGGGCAAGAAATCATGGGGAAGGGGGATTTGTAATATTCCCTTCTCTTGATATGGCCAAAATGGACAGAATATGCCCATGGTATTTACTGTCATATTTTCCCATGGTATATGCCTTTGTTTTTCGAGGGAAAGCAATAAAATAAGGTTTCTAGAGAGTCCATCAAGCTTATAAGAGGGGATAGGAGCTAGGCATTTCGATAAACCTGAGTTTGTTTATCTTATTGTCTATTTGTTGAGAACTTGTTGTAGCCAGTTCTAGCTTCATCTTCGGACGAAAACCCTGTGGTGATGTTTTTCTAATGGATCCATCCATGATTCACAAGTGTGCTTCAATGTCTTAGATTGATCATTGATGAGCAGTTATACATGCCATTGGTAGGAGCTTCAATGTGACTTGTATGGGCATGTATCTTTGTTTTCAGATATTATTATAAATAAAAGGCTTCAATTGAATATAGATAAAACCACTATTTTAATATTTATCAATATTAATCAATCATTTAATTTATATAATTATGTCAATTTTAATAATATCTTATGATATTATATAATTTTGATATTTAATATTAATTGAAATCTCACATAAAATATAAAAATGTTAATTGAAATTTAACCTGGGAAAAAAATCCCTTATAACTTCAGTGAGATGTAAAATGACACCTACCCACGATTCACGACAAATATCACTTCTATATTTTCTGAGTTTCAGAGAGACCGATGTGAGAAGAGGGTTTGTCGACCATCTCTACCATGCCCTCACAAACACAGGCTTCCGTGCCTTCCTTGACACCTACAGTCTCAACAGGGGAGACGACATTTCTTCAACCCTACACCATGCAATTGAGGAGAGTCGCATCCTCATGCCCATATTCTCCACCAACTATGCACAATCGCCCTGGTGTCTCAGAGAAGCCTCACATATTGCACGCCAAGTAGTGCTTCAGAGGCAGGGAAACGGGTCATCCATTGCCATTCCTCTGTTATATGACGTCACTCCTTGGCAGCCCATTTGCCAAAGCATTCAAAGAGCATGAGATGAGTGGGATATACAGCCCACAGGAAATCCACCAATGGAAGGCTGCTCTCTTCCAACTCTGTCATTTCTCTGGCTGGTCACTTCCAGAAGATTTTAATGGGTACATAACTCTCTCTAATATATTTATCGGTTTCTGCTTCTTCTGTTTTGGGTTTTGTTGATTTTTAACAGCTCTGCGCTGATGTTATATATTTATCGGTTTCTGCTTCTGTTTTTGGATTTTGTTGATTTTTATAAACTCTGCGCATTGCAGCTATGAAGCAGCGCTGGTGAAGCGCGTGGTCGAAGATGTGGCTAAGCATTGCATGACAGGCCGCCGCAGTTGGCCTTCAATTTAACCATGGTCCATCAAAAGTCTGAGCCCAGCGTCATCTGTAGTTTCTCTGTTTTCGTTCGGATTCGGAAGACTATTTGTAGCAAATGCCCATGACGGGGAAGTAAAATTTGTATATTCTAAAATTCGGTTTCTCTGGTTGGATTGAATGACCACATATCATATTTGTATCGTCTCTCGAAGTAAAATTTGTATATTTTTAATTTGGTTTCTCTAGTTTGGTTCGGATGACCACCAATCATATTTATATAGTGGCCAAGTCAAATTTGTATTTTTTTAAATGGTAAAAAATATTCTAAATTAAAGGGATTGTAAGAAGTTATTTTAAGTTAATTAAATTGTAAAATTATAATGTAACTTAATATAATTAATTGTTAATTTGCTGGGTTTTTTAGATTGGAACTTATTTTCTAGAATTTCAAATGTCTTTTATTTTGGTTTGAGATTTATATGAAATTGTAATTTTTTTACGTTAAAAATATGGAAAATTTGAAGGATAGAAATTTATTTTTAAGCTTAAAACTTTTGGCCAAATATGCTAATTTCTATTGTGTAATCTGTAAAATATTTAATAATATCTTTGTAAAATTAAATTTCTAGTTTTTTTATTTTTTATTTATAGTGATTATAAAATATTGGATGGGTTAAATTTTTTTATGGAAAAACACTAAAAATTAATCAATATACCTAATTTAGCCCCTAAAATTTTGGCTTTTGAAAATTTAATAAACAAGGTGTTAACAATGTTCATCAATGCATTTCAATGTCACTATACTAATCATTTCATTTCGATGCCCATTTCATTTTAGTGCCCATTTATTCAATGTGTGCCTATGTGCCGAATCAACGAATTTGTCAGTTCGACTCTAGCAATAGGGTTTTTGTCTAGTATGAACATGTGTAAGTGAGCAATAGGGCTTTTGTCTAGTATGAACATGTGTAAGTGAGTTGTGTGGTCGTTTGGGAGAACGTGTGGTCGTTTGGGAGAACGAGTGACTTTGGTTGGAATTTCAAAATAGACTCACTCATCAAATTTTATAGTTTTCACACATCTCATCCATCTTTTCACAGTTTCTAGGAAAGATTTTGACGGTTTAGACAAATCACTCTATAACAAACAATTTATCTTTCAAAATTCAATCTTGTTCAGCGACATAATTACTAGAACCTCCTTGAACAACAATGTGGTCATAAGAACTCTGATACCAGAGGGTTATCAATATTTCTGGAGTTATGGCTCCATTAATGTACTGGGGCAGTATATGCCAACCCTTGGATTTAGGGAAGTACAAAATCCAAAGGTTTCCATATATTGCCCAGTTTATTAATGGAGCTATAATTCTAGAAATATTGGTTGCCATACAACCACAACAGACACGTTGATTTTCGTGCACATCATTATAGGAAACCGATTGAATAATAACTATGCATTCTATCATGTGTGATGATAGCCTATGGATCATTGATTATTATGAGCTTAGATCCATCTAATATTGGATCTATCATGCACTGAGAGGGATCAAATCCATCGAGGTGCAAACCTTCTTTTTGGAGTGTAGAACTTGAGGAAAGGTTTGCACTTCGAGGAATTTGATCCTTCTCGCTACATGATAGATCTGATATTAGATGGATCTAAGTTGCTAATAATCATTGGAGTGTAGAACTTGAGGAAAAGTTTTCACCTCGAGGGATTTGATCCCTCTCGACACATGATAAATCCGGTGTTAGATGGATCTAAGTTAGCTCCAGTTGAGGGAAACAATGTCACATTTTTAGATTATCATTATTATGTATATGTTTGAGATAAACTTCAAAATTCACATTATGTTTTCTTTGCTTGTATGACCATATCATGATCTTCTTTTATTTAGCCTATGTTGCTTGCCTTGAATGGGTTATAAGCCCGTGTTTGGAAGCTTTGAGTGGTTTGTGTGTTTATGTGTTTGGCTTTCGATCGTAATGTCTGTGAATGTTACATTTGTGCTATATTTTGATATATGTATGTAATTGAGTATTAGTAATTAGTTGGTGATGAAGAAGGGAGACACTATTGTCAATAGATTGCAAGAGGATTGATATTGCACATTTATTTTGTTTAATTTTAGGTATCACAACTTTTGACAACTAATTAATTCTTAATAGTGTTCCTCCACGTATTGCTAAATATATATTAAAGAGTATTTTAAATAATTTAGTTCATGAAGCTTACTCCTGAAATAATTTGTTTCTTTGCTAATATTTGAAATAATTTATTCCCTTCTAGAATATTTTGATGATTTTTTTATTTATTTATATTCTGTTTTGCAAAGTCAAGAAATAATGTATTGTATTTTTTTCAATGAGTGGTCATATTTATAAAATCTTTACATTATTTGTTTCTCTAAACAATTATCACATCTCCTTCAAGAATATTTTGATTTATTTTGAATGTTTATAAATATATATTCTCCTTTTATAAACCTTTTGAATACATTGTTGTATGGAATTATCTATTAGTAATTTTGCATATATGTAGTTTTGAATATATGTACTTGGGTATTAGCAATTAGTTGGTGATGAAGAAGGGAGACGATCTTGTTAAGGATTAATTTTCACTTTACAAGAGGATTGATTTTTCATATCTATTTCATGTCAAGTGTAGGTATCACAACTTTTGACAAGTAATTAATTCTTAATAATGTCACTTTAGTTAATACTAAAGATATCTTGAAAAATACATTTTCAATAACCTACATCCTTAAGATTAACAACATCTAATGCATCTAATGTGAGAAATAAAATAATTAGAAAACAACATCTACACTTGAATCAATGCATCTAGTGCAAGTAATCAAATAGGATTAGAAATAATCATCTACACTGAAATCAATGCATCTTGTGCAAGAAATTTTCTTCCCTCTCTCCCCCCTCCATCTAATGTTGAAAAATATTTTTAATAATTTATAGCTTCAAGATTAATAATATCTAATCCATCTAATGAAAGCAAGCAAATAGGATTAAAAAACAACTACACTGAAATCAATGCATCTAATGCAAGCAATCAAATAAGATTAAAAATCAACATCTACACTTAAATAAACACATCTATTGCAAGGAATCAAATAGTATTAGAAATCAACATCTACATTGAAATCAATGCATCTAGTGCAAACAATCAAATAGGATTAGAAATCACCATATACACTGAAATCAATGCATCTAGAGAAAGAAATAAAATAGGATTAGAAATCACCATAAACACTGAAATCAAAGCATACAGAGAAAGCAATAAAATAAGCTTAGAAATCAACATCTACATGAAATCAATGCATCTAGTGCAGGAAATCAAATATAATTAGAAATCAACATCTACATTGAAATCAATTCATCTAATGCAAGCAATCAAATAGGATTAGAAATCATCATCTAGAGTGAAACTAATGCATTTAGTGCAGGAAATCGTATTCTCTCTCTCCCCTCTCCATCTATATCTGTATCTCTCTCCATATATCCTTCTTTTTCTCTCTATCTCAGCCCCCCAAACACTCTCTCTCTCTCTCTCTCTCTCCATATATATCTATCTATGTCTCCCTCCTTCCCTCTCTATATCTCTCTCTTCTTCCCTCTCTCGAGGTCCCATTTATATCTTTATCTCCTTCTGCCTTTTCTTTGTCTCTTTTTACGCCCCTAAAACATACACACTCTTTCTCCATATATATTTATCTCTCCCTCCCTCTTCCTCTCCCCCTTTGTCTCTCTTCACCTTGTCTCCCTATCTCCCCCTTATATCTTTCTTCCCTCCTTCTCACCTCTCTCCCACTCTCTCTATCTCCCTTATCACTCCCTCTCTCTCTCTCTCTCTCTCTCTGCCTTTCTCTCTCTTATGTATTTCTTTTTACCTCCCTCTCTCCCCTTCCAACTCCATCTATCTCTCCTTCTCTCTCTCTTCCTTCTCTCGCCCTTTCTCTCCTACATCCCTCTATCTCTCCCCTCTCTCTTTCTCTTCACCCTCCAACTATGTCACTCTCTCCTTTCCTTTCTCATCTCTCATTCTCTCCTCCCTTCTTTCCATCTCTCTTTCTTTGTCTCTCTATCTCACCCCAAAACTTACACACTATCTCTCCATCTCTTCTTTGTCGCTCCCTCTCTCTCTCCACTTTTCTCTCTCTATGTATTTCTTTTTCACTCCCTCTCTTCCCCTCAAACTCCATCTCTCTATCTTCTTCTTCACTCCCTCTCTCCCCCTCAAACTCCATCTCTCTATCCCTCCCTCTCTCCTCCTCTCTCTCAAGTCCTCTCTCTGTTCCTCCCCCTCTATCCCTTTCTCTCCTACCTCCCTCTCTCATCCTCTCTCTCAAGTCCTGTCTCTGGTCCTCCCCCTCTATCCCTTGATCTCCTACCTCCCTCTCTCTCCCCCCGTCTCTCTCTCTCTACCCTCCAACCTTGTCACTGCCTCCTCTCTCCTTCTCTCTCACCCCTCAATCTCTATGTCTCCCTCGCTCTCTCTTACCCTTCTCTCCCTCTCTCACTACTCTCTTTTCAATCCTCCTCCCCTCCCTCCTTTAGTTTATCTCCATCTCTCCCTTATACTCCCTCTATCTCTCCACCTCTATCACTCTATGTTTTTGTTCTTCTCTCCATATATATCTAGAGTTAATATATATCATGATATGTTAATCTATAGTATAATATGACAAATTGGATATTATACATGCCATATAGATATGATATTTTTTTGGGTTTCAGAGGGACCGATGTGACAAGAGGGTTTGTCGACCATCTCTACCATGCCCTCACAGACGCATGCTTCCATGCCTTCGTTGACACCTACAGTCTCAAAAGGGGAGACGACATTTCTACAACCCTACAACACGGAATTGAGGAGAGTCGCATCCTAATGCCCATATTCTCCTCTAACTATGCACAATCACCATGGTGTCTTAGGGAAGCCTCGCATATGGCGTTGGAGATGCAGGTAAACCCATCATCCATTGCCATTCCTCTATTTTACAATGTCACTCCTGCCCAAGTTCAGCGTCTAGACTAATGTGGGAGCACATTTTCCCAATCATTCAAAGAGCATGAGATGAGTGGGAGATACAACCAACAGGAAATCTATGAATGGAAAGCTGCTCTGTTCCAACTCTGTCGTCTCTCTAGCTAGTCACTTCTAGAAGATTTTAATGAGTACATAACTCTCTCTTATATATTTATCGGTTTCTGCTTCTTCTATTTTGGGTTTTGTTGATTTTTCTGGAGTTATGGCTCCATTAATGCACTGGGGCAGTATATGCCAACCCTTGGATTTAGGGAAGTACAAAATCCAAAGGTTGCCATATATTGCCCGTTTGATTAATGGAGCTATAATTCTAGAAATATTGGTTGTCATACAACCACAACGGACACGTTGATTTTCGTGCACATCATTCTAGGAAACCGATTGAATAATAACTATGCATTCTATCATGTCTAATAATAGCCTACGGATCAATGATTATTACAAGCTTACATCCATCTAATATTGGATCTATCATGCACTGAGAGGGAACAAACCCATCAAGGTGCAAACCTTCTTTTTGAAGTGTAGAACTTGAGGAAAGGTTTGCACCTCGAGGAATTTGATCCTTTTCGCCACATGATAGATCTGATATTAGATGGATCTAAGCTGCTAATAATCATAGGAGTGTAGAACTTGAGGAAAATTTTTCACCTCGAGGGATTTGATCCCTCTCGACACATGATAAATCTAGGGTTAGATGGATCTAAGTTGGCTCCAGTTGAGGGAAACAATGTCACATTTTTAGATTATCATTATTATTTATATGTTTGAGATAAACTTCAAAATTCACATTATGTTTTGTTTTCTTGTATGACCATATCATGATCTTCTTTAATTTAACCTATGTTGCTTGCCTTAAATGGTTTATAAGCCCGTGTTTGGATGCTTTGAGTGGTTTGTGTGTTTATGTGTTTGGCTTTCGATCGTAATGCTTGTGAATGTTACATTTGTGCTATATTTTTATATATGTATGTAATTGAGCATTAGTAATTAGTTGGTGATGAAGAAGGGAGACACTATTGTCAATAGTTTACAAGAGGATTGATATTTCACATTTGTTTCATTTAATTTTAGGTATCACAACTTTTGACAACTAATTAATTCTTAATAGTGTTCCTCCAGGTATTGCTAAATATATATTAAAGAGTATTTTCAATAATTTACTACATGAAGCTTACTCTTGAAATAATTTGTTTCTTTGTTAATGTTTGAAATAATTTATTCCCTTCTAAAATATTTTGATGATTTAGATTATGATATATATGCAAGTCAAGAATAATGTATTCTTTTTTTTAGTGAGCGAACAGATTTAAAATCTTTCATTATTTTGTTTCTCTAAACAATTATCACATCTCCTTCAAGAATATTTTGATTTATTTTGAATGTTTATAAATATATATTTTCCTTTTATAAACCTTTTGAATACATTGTTGTATGCAATTATCTATTAGTAATTTTGCATATATGTAGTTTTGAATATATGTACTTGGGTATTAGTAATTAGTTGGTGATGAAGAAGGGAGACGATCTTGTTAAGGATTAATTTTCACTTTACAAGAGGATTGATTTTTTATATCTATTTCATGTCAGGTGTAGGTATCACAACTTTTGACAAGTAATTAATTCTTAATAATGTCACTTTAGGTAATACAAAATATATCTTGAAAAATGTCTTTTTAATAACTTACGTCCTTAAGATTAACAACATCTAATGCGTCTAATGTGAGAAATCAAATAGGATTAGAAAACAACATGTACATTGAAATCAATTAATCTAGTGCAAGCAATCAAATAGGATTAGAAGTCATCATCTACACTAAAATCAATGCATCTTGTGCAAGAAATATTCTTCCCTCTCTCCCCCCTCCATCTAATCTTGAAAATATTTTTAATAATTTACAGCTTCAAGATTAACAATATCTAATCCATCTAATGCAAGCAAGCAAACATGATTAAAAAACAATTGCATTGAAATCAATGCATCTAATGCAAGAAGTCAAATAAGATTAGAAAACAACATCTACACTTAAATAAATGCATCTAGTGCAAGGAACCAAATAATATTAGAAATCAACATCTACACTGAAATCAATGCATCTAGTGCAAACAATCAAATAGGATTAGAAATCACCATATACACTGAAATTAATGCATCTAGAGAAAGAAATCAAATAGGACTAGAAATCAACATCTACATGAAATCAATGCATCTTGTGCAGGTAATCAAATATAATTAAAAATCAACATCTACACTGAAATCAATTCATCTAATGCAAGAAATCAAATAAGATTAGAAATCATCATCTACATTGAAACCAATGCATATATTGTAGGAAACCTTATTCCCTCTCTCCCCTCTCCATCTATACCTATATCTCCCTCCATATCTCCTTCTTTATCTCTTTATCTCAGCCCCCAAATTCTCTCTCTCTTTCTCTCTCTCTCTCTCCATATATATCTATCTATGTCTCCCTCCTTCCCTATCTCTATCTCCCTCTTCTTCCCTCTCTCCACCTCCCATTCATATCTCTATCTCCTTCTGCCTCTTCTTAGTCCCTTTATATGCCCCCAAAACATACACACTCTTTCTCCATATCTATTTATCTCTCCCTCCCACTCCCTCTCCCTCTCCCTCTCTATCTCTCTTCCCCTTATCTCCCTATATCCCCCTTCTATCTCTCTTCCCTCCTGCTCACCTCTCTCCCTCTCACTATCTCCCTTATCACCCCCTCTCTCTGCCTTTCTCTCTCTATGTATTTCTTTTCACCTCCCTCTCTCCCTTTCCCTCCCACCTCACTCTATCTCCCCCCTCTCTCTTTCTCTTCTGATGCAGGAGCATGTGACTCAAAAGGGGAAAAATCTTTTGATTTATTCCAAAAATCAAAAAGAAAATCTACAGGCAAGGAGTGGGATCCTTTGCCTGCTGTTTCTATTTATTTTTTTAAGTTAAAAATTAGGAAATAGATAAGGAATAAAGGCATGCATCTTTTTCTAGTTAGATTTAGCATAAACAGGCTAGATTAGTTGTTAAAAAAACAAAGAAAAGCTCCAATTTGCTATGTAAGTTCTGCTTTTGTAATAGGGAAAGATATCCATATGAATAAAAAAGGAACTTGGCCGCCAAGCTAGTTGGAAGAGGCAAGGCCAGAGTTTTATGATGAACTCTCTTTCGTTGAATGAGAACAGAGTCATGTGGAAAAATTTTATTGGAAAAATTACTGAATTCAATTATTAACTCTGCCATTTCCATGATTGAGTGAGGGATTTTAAAATTGATTGTTGTTCTGTGCGTTGGAAAAATGACAACATTGTCATTAACTCGACGCTATTGTATGAAAGGGAAGAATTGCGCTATTAAAGGAGGGGCTGTGTATAGGCATGGAATATTCATAATTAACCTGCATATCATCACTGTGTATTGTTGTATGGACAGCGCAATTTCCTTTGTAAGTTAATTTGTTGTGTATTGTTGTATTGATTTTAGGACTGTTGCGTAATTTCCTTTGTAAGTTAAGAACTGGGCGTATAAATCGTTGGTTGTTCGTGGATCAGTCTTGGTTTCATTATAATTGCTATGTGCGCATACAATTGCTGTGCGTTTAAGGCTGTGTGGGTTTATCATTAAATTCGCTGTGCGCATATTATATATAGCCGTGGAGAAATATTGTGTGGATTAAATTTGCAGTGCGCATATTCTATATTGACGTGGGGAATTCTTGTGTGCTTTAAACCTGCTGTGCGCATATCCATATCTTACATGGATTATATAGTTGGGGTTCATTCATAAGTTTGTCTTTAAATTTGTCGTGCATATCATATATTGTCAGGTATCATACAACCGCAGTTGGTTTATGAATTTGCCATTCTAATTGCTACGCCCATAGATATATATATATATATATAATATAATTATATAGATAGATATAGATATATATTGTGTATACGTGGTAGCAGGGCAGGTCCTCTATTCCTCAGTCATAACTGTGCGCACCAAGGAAATTGATTCCAATCTGATTTAATTGAAGAGATGTTTGTGAATTTTACAAAGGAATGAAATTATTAATTTAATGACTGATGATCCAAAAGGCTATACAAGGGATAGCCAGGAGGATATTGAAGATATTTCAATCAAATTGGGGAGATTGTCATTAGAGCCAGCAAGCGGTCCATCATCTTCACCCTCCAACTCTATCACTCTCTCCTTCCCTTTCTCATCTCTCCATCTCTCCTCCCTTATTTCCATCTCTCTTTCTTTGTCTCTCTATCTCACCCCAAAACTTGCACACTATCTCTCCATCTCTCTTGCTTTGTCTCTCTATCTCACCCCAAAACTTACACACTATCTCTCCATCTCTTCTTTGTCACTCCCTCTCTCTCTCCACTTTTCTCTCTCTATGTCTTTCTTCTTCACTCCCTCTCTCCCCCTAAAAATCCATCTCTCTATCCCTCCCTCTCTTCTCCTCTCTCTCAAGTCCTCTCTTTGGTCCTTCCCCTCTATCCCTTTCTCTCCTACCTCCCTCTCTCTCCCCTCGTCTCCCTCTCTATGCCCTCCAACCTTGTCACTGTCTCCTCTCTCCTTCTCTCTCCCACCTCCATCTTTATGTCTTCCTCACTCTCTCTTACCCTTCTCTCCCTCTCTCACTACTCTCTTTCCCTCTCTCTTCACTCCTCCTACCCCACTCTCCTTCAATTTATCTCCATCTCTCCCTTGTCACTCCCTCTATCTCTCCATTTCTATCACTCTATGTTTTTGTTTTTCTCTCCATATATATCTAGAGTTAATACATATCATGATATATTAATATATATTATAATATGAAAAATTGATATTATATTAATGTTAATAGTGTATTAATCAAACTTATATATAATATTATAATATATAATATTATATATTAATATTATATATATTATATTTATTAATCTTAATATTAAATTGATTAATGGTGTTGTTTACATGGCCATGGTACAAAGAATTTAAAAACTAAACTAAACAAAATTATATTTTCAATATATACAACTTGGTGTGGAAATATTTATTCTTTACAAATTTAAAATATCCATAGGATATGATCTTCTTTTTAAATATTCATTTTACAAAATTATAATATTTAAAGAATATTAAAATATTTTGGAGGAAGATTAGATTATTGTGTTGAATTAACTTTTTCCTTTTGACTTAAGAAATGGTATAAATGTTTAAAATTTTACATAATTTGGAATTTTAATGTGGTATTTGTTTTTTTTGTTAAACTTAAATTTATGATCTATTCAAATTGGGGTGTATCATAAGCATGAGATAATTTATTATCCATTAAAATTATCTATAACAATATATAGTTATATTTTAATAATTATTCTTAGTAAAAAGTTATATATAATCTAACTATTATTTAAAGCTATATATAATTTAAGATTCAAGCTAATGTTTTGGCTAAAATTAAATTTATTATTTTTGTGAGGACGTGACATACTTATACATTGGGGTTATATTGGTCTGTAGAATGCTCCTCCCGACACAATAATTGTGTGAAGCAAACCGTGCTAATTTTTAATGCATGGATGCTCAGATTTTTGTGCGTGTTATGAGGGCCAACGTATTTCGCTTTGGTGGAAGAATTATGCATAGACTTTAAAATTTAGAAAGGTGATGTCTTAGCATTCCACAATAGTCCCATTTTATGTACTCACTAATTTCGGTGGACTAATTGTCCACCTTGTTATTGTAGAAAAACGAACGAGGGGTATAATTACCAATAACTCTTTGAAATATATGAGTTCGAAATTTATTTTAGGGTTTCTGTAGGAGATAGGATTTAACTTCCAAAAGTACAAGCTCATTCGTAATAACTAAGTTATAAATAAGAGTGTAATTGTCCAAATTCTCCACTGTACGATTATTTTTAATGATGTAATAGTTTAAATTCTCTGATTTATTTATTTTTAATTAGAAATTTTTATGTTCAAAACAGTGTCATTGTTCATATGTTGGAAGGTTCACAATCATAAACTCTCCATTGACCACAATGTTGTCATTGTTCATACATGGGAAGGTTCACAATCATAAACTCTCCACTCACCATAATTTGTAATGAAGTAAATGTTTAATATGTTCATAAGCTGGAGGGTTCTTGTTGGCTTAGTGGGGCTTGGCCCAGGTTCAGAGTTAATTTAGCCAAAACAATCCCTGTACTATTAGCCCATTCGGCAACAGTCCGTGGAGCGCAAACTGAGGTCCCACCCGAAGTACTATGGGAGGGTGCTAGAACCAAGTTTCCACACCCTGGAGATGTCTGATGAGTTGAAGTGGTCCGCGTTTGACCCTGTGCACAGGTTTCTTCGCTCACTTGCCTGCACTTCACAACCCGATATACTGCCTTCGCGCAGCCTTACCCAGGGGCTGAGCATCGCGCTCTGTGTTATTACCCAAGATCTTACTAGTATTCCGTTGTTAGTTGATTATTTTAGCCTATTTGTGTGCTTTAAGTTATACTTAACAACATAAACCATTCATACAGGTGCGCACAGTAAATAAACAGTATATTTACAGATTATATCAATCATTCACTAACTTAAGAATAGATACACAAAATGATAACAAACTTCTCTTCATTAATTCCTTCATTGGTTACAGACTCGACTTCGCCATGCACACTCAATTGCAGGGGTCTGTGCACTCAGCTGCGGACTACTAGGCCTCTGCACACTCAGCTACAAAGCCTTCTCCTACTCTACGACTCAAAGACACACTTCACTTAGCTACTTAGGCTCCTCCTTCTCTCCCTTCTTCTATCTGCTTAGAGCCTCACTCTATTTATACAATCCCATGGGCCGCAGACCCTCTAGTCACTCCCACAATAAGGCATGTCAGTGATTGTGCCCTTTTTTAGGTAGTTTTGAGCCAATAGCCCTTGATTTTTTGCCACATTTTCATTGCTAGGTCTCAAGCCTTTGCCCAAAACTTCACAAAACTTCCAAAAATGATAAATAACCATGAATTGAAGCTACTAATGCAAACATTGGTACAAGGACTTGATTTGACCCCTACTAGCCATGACAAGCATTTCATCAAACATACCACACACATGTAATTTATAGGTCATAACCACATATATGAGAATAGGGGTCTCATACTTATCTTATAATTGTCAAGAAGAATTTATTCCTTATCACAATAAATGCATTATCATTTATTAGGTAATATGTTCATCGACATTTCATATAATAATCAAATCATGATGAGAGCCATAGCCAAAGTCTTTCATGAACCACGCTTATAACCAACATATAACCAACAAAAATAGCAAGGATATAACAGCCATAAGACCACATATTAACAAGTACATTGACACATGAAATAGGAAAGGAAAAGGAGTTCTTATTAATGAATGCATAAGCTAACCAAGCCATGGACTTTCACAAACCACTCGACCATAGATTGGGCTGAACCAAATATTTCTTTTAGCAATCACCCTCGTGCCATATTACAAGCATGAATATTGGACTCACAACAAAACCAACCAAGGCTTCCTTATGCCTTACCATCTATCCCACCAAGGGAATCCTAGGCCTAAAACCCTCATCAATACAACCAGGCTTTACCGCAATCCCACCAGATCACTAGGCCTATAGAAGCATGGATGCCTCCAGATCTCTCCACCTAAATCATGAGGAATTTTTCCATCTCAACCTGTCGGCTTTACCTTGTATCCCACCATTACCGGTCAAGGGATTCCTAGGTCTATAAGGTGTCCACCCTATGGGATTTACCATGTATCACATTGTTACCTATCAAGGGATTCCTAAGCCCATTCCAGGGCATTCATAACCAGGAATTACCGTATAACCCACCCCAAGATTCCTAGGCCTTGTGATTATTCCTGAGATCACCCCACTCAGCTTCAAATCCATTGCGAAATCTAACTCAGCAAAACAAGAGAATCCCATCACACCACGACTATTCAGAAATGGCAAGGTAAGGCTAAAAAACATTGTCACACCTAGCAAGATCCATGCCAATGATAACAAAAGAACCAAAACAGACATGCATGTACCATGCATGCCCAAACTAGCAAGGAAGTCATACATGCAACTCGATACATTCAAGTAATCTTTCTATATCCACTTGATCCTCCTCTTCCTTGCTTTATCCTTTCTTCCCTTTGATTTCTTGCATTTCATTTGCCTTATTTCCTCCAATGCTAGAGTGCTCCAAGAATGCTCTAAGTGTCCAAGAGTATGACAAAGAGAGAGATCTAAAATTGAACTAACAAAAGGTTAAACTGAAAAATTCTATGAACTAATCCTCATAAGCCTTTTCATTAATGAGGCCTCTATTTTCTTCATTTTCCATTATTTTTCCATCATTTTCCTCCTCACATGCACCCTGTGACCTTTCACCTTCCTTTTCTCCTAATTTTGTTTATTTCATAAATAAAATGTCAATTACTTCCACTTTGCCTTTCCAAATCCTTTATCATTTCCTTTGCCAATTTACTTAGCCATAATAAACCAAATGAACACCCACACTAGGATGTTTTTCCCAACATTCATCTTCGAATAAGTGTCCCATGACCTTTATTACTATTTTTCCTTTATTAACTTTATTACATGAAATTTTGACTAGGGTTGTTATGCAAGGAACCATTAAATGTTATATATGATGATGGATTTCATGAATATTTAATGTTCTTATATGTTTAATAAAGAATGTCTTATCAACATGCACATTGGAAGGAGGGATACTCTTTCTCTTTCTAAATATTGTGACATTTGATTTATTTTAACTCCTACAAGGATATCAAACTTTAAATCAAACTAATATTTATAGGTTTTGGAGCACCTATTTCACAACCCTTTTTGTTAATCCCTCTTTTAAATATTGTCATGAATTGTAATTCATGTAAATAATATGTGGAAATGTAGAATTTTTTTTTAAATCACATCCTTAATTTTTGTAATTTATCTTAAATTATTACAATTCGAAGGTAGTTTGTAATTTACATGAATTCAAGTGGTTTTAGAAAAATACAATGAACAATTAATCACATCAAGTGATTTTTCTTTAGTTGTTGGTACATCCCAATTTTTAACTACATGGAATTTTGACTAGGTTTTTTAGAGAACCCTCCCCCTTTGGGGAACACGGTCCTCGATATTCATTGAAACCTACAACCAACAAGACCATTGAAAAGCAATACATATTACTCATGGAGCTTTATAGCTTAGCTTGTTGCAGTATTTACAATGATCACCCTACTGAGAACAAAACCAACATGAGAAACATAACAACATGACAAATATAATGACATGACACCCATACTGCTTATTGGAGCTTTATAACATAGCTCATGGTCGTATTTACATCCATATACATATGTACATATACCAAAACACCACACCAAAACATATGCTAAAAACATTCGCTCAAATAGTGAATAGAGAAGGATATATAGCCCGCATCTTATGATCCATCTCTTATGTAGATTCATTAGGCCCAAAGTGCTTCCACTACACTTTAACCTGCTCGATTATTTAGTTCCAGAGCATGATCATCTTTCTCTACAAAATACACTAAGTTTCCAATTGGAAATCTCCTTCTGACTCCACCTGTAATATAGACCAGTCAATCACATGATCAACATCTTTAACATACTTTTTAAGTAATGAAACTTGGAAAACATCATGGACATTCACTGTCAAAGATAGTACAAGTCGATAGGCTACTAGTCCAATCCTCTTAAGAATCTTGAGAGGCCCAAAAATCCAAGGTTCTAGCTTGGAACATGATCCAATCCTCAAGGGGATCTTCTTGGGCTTGATGCATAAGTACACCTATTCCCTAACCTAAAACTCCTTAACATCCTGTTTTGATCTACATAATTTTTTTGCTTTTCCTATGCTTCCTTCACATTCTTCTTGATTACATTCATTTCGTGTTCCATCTTTGCCAACATATCTAGTCCTATAAACACCCTGTTCATTGGATCACTCCAACTAATGGGAGTATTACAACTCTACCCGTATAGGGCCTCGAATGAACTCATCCTCAGTGACACCTGATACCCATTGTTGTATGTGAACTTAACCAGTGGAATATACTCTTCCCACCTCTGTTGTTGACGCATTGCATACATACTCAACATGTCCTCTAGTATCCTATTGGCCCTCTCTGTCTATCCATTTTTCTGCATCTGATAAGCCATGCTGAAGGAAAACTCTATACCCAAACCTACAAACAACTCTTTCTAGAATCTAGAGGTGAACTTAGCATCCCTGTCTAACACAATATTCCTTGGAACACCATGCAACCTTACTACATATATAATGAAGACCTATGCTACATCATTAGCTAAACAATTAGACTTCACTATAATGAAGTACACTACCTTTTTCAACATGTCTAGCACGACCACGATGGAATCATGTTGTCTGGATGTCCTCGGAAAACTTGTGATGAAATCCATGGAAATCACCTCCCATTTCTAGTTTGGAATCGGAATTGGCTGCAACAATCCACATGGGTGCTTATATTCTGATTTTACCCATTGAAAATTTAAGAACCTAGCCACAAAATCTGCCACTTCCTTTTGAAGATTCAGCCAATAATAAAACTTATTCACTGCTTTCAATGTCTTCTGGTATCCTGGGTGACCTAGATATGGTTTTGCATGAAATTCTCTCAAGATAATATTCTTGATCTCAACCCTATTCTCCTTTCGCTTAATGTATTGGATATCGAACTCAAACTCATTAATCATGGCCAACCATCTAGATTGCATGGAATTTAGATTCGTTTGGTCAAATAGATACCTCAATCTAATGTCATCACTCATCAACACAAACATATTTCCATGAAGATAGTGTCTCCACATCTTTAATGCATGGATGATCGTTGCCAACTCAATATCATGTGTTGGGAAATTATTCTCGTGCTCATTCAATTTTCATGACTCATAGCACACCACCTATCCTTATTGCATTAAGAATCTGCCAAGTCCTCTCTTGCAAGAATTTGTACAAACCACACACTCTGTATGGATCTGCGATCTTTAGCACTGGAGCATTTGTCAACAGTTGCTTCAACTACTGAAAATTGTCTACATAGCCCTCTGTCCATTTAAATTTCTTAACATACCTCTTTCGTGATGTGATTGTAGAAATTCCCACTCTAGATCAACAGATTATGCAATATACTAAAACACAATACAAGATCTACTTCTACAACACTTTATAGAAGCTTAATCGAATTAAGCAAGATAAGGAGAACACATATAACTGAGAATGAGAAATCAAACACACATAACATAGAAGAAATAACCCGGGGAAAGCCTCAGCCTAAAAACCCAACTCTGTATTATCATACAAGTGGAAATATTGTTCAAGTTACAAAAAGAATCAACTCTCAATCTATCCTGCTTTCTCTTCAATCAATCAATACATCTCATAGATTGAATAGACATAGTATATGTCCTCCTCAAGCCCTCCAAGCCTCCTATTTCCTTCCGCAATTTTTCTTGGGTTCCAATGATGTCACATGTGTGAATTGGCCTCATTACACTCACTAAACTTGAAGAAGTAACTGCGCAATCCTCATGGAAAGAATTCCTTCTACATGCAAGGAATATTCACAATGGAATATTCTAGCAATTGATAGTACACTAGCCCTCCATTTGATCTCAACTGGGTCTCTATTTGAACTAACATGCATGAGTTATTTATGAGAGAATCCGTTATCACAAAATCAAGTACTGAAGGGCTACTGATCAGATAGACTCTGTGTAACTGTTTCAGACCAGTCTTTAGACTAAGGATTAGCCTCCCTAGCCTGAGAGGGCTCTCTCAAAAAAGTTATTAATTTTGTTTGTTGATAAGAGGGCTAACTCTAGTAAAGTAATTTAATAGACAGGTTGGCTGGACAGACATTTCAAAGACTTCCATTGGGCTTATGGAGTTGATCATATTCAGTAAGATATAACACTGCTCATGCATAGAAGTCAGGGCATGTAATGTTTAAATACTCAAAACATCATCTCATAGAAACCTCAGCTTACAAATACACACAGGAAATCAGAGCAGCATAAGTGAATTCTGAGTGATTGTGTATTCATACAACTGTAAAAACATTAAACATAAAACAAAACCACATATCTTGAGCATTTGAAACACTTTAAGAATCCTGAGAAGATAACCAGCAAATTATATTACCAAACTGAGTTTTTACACAAGCCAAAGCAATACTTTGTTTCTCAAGATATCCAACCCTTGTTACATAGATGATTCAACTATATATAGAAATATAACTCTAACTACTTGGAGCTTCCTCCTCCAGCATGAGGGGAGCTCGATGACTGTCACTAATGGCCCTTATCTATTTTTAACAAACTTATTTAATACAACAACCACTAACAGAAGTTCTAAAGAGTTCTAATCTAATTATAACTCTAACTCTATCTCTTTCGTAGAATGATTCCTCCTTGTAGCTTTGACACCTGGTTTCTTTTTCATTTGGCTGAGATGGCATGCGATGAGCAGTTAATGCCCCATGTTGGATTTGGATACTGAAGGCTTTAATCTGCTCCGTGTTGGCTGAG
>APFE031609671.1:3154-46245 GCA_000404065.3 Pinus taeda
TTAGATCAATGAGCTAGTTTACCTAGCTTCTTCTTCAGACTACTAACTTCTTTCTTCAAAGCCTTGTTTTCTGCTCTTAGGCTTGTGTTCAGCTGTTTCATGGTCTTTGCTTGCTTAAGAGCTGGCACTGTCCACAAATATGCATCAGACACTGATTCAGTTTGGCCCATTAGACTTGTACTGCCTTTTAGCACAGCCTTTCTATAACTAGCATATCTCACTGCCCTTTCTTTAGAAACATTTTTAATCTGAGCCACTTCTTCTTGTGTTGCTCCAGCAAGTAATTAGAAAAGAATGAGTCATATGCATCTGGTGTCTCAGAAAGGTGAGAAGGAAACGGACATGTTTCAATTGATGTCTGACACACAACAGGAAGCAGTTATGTTAGCATGCGCAACAGAACATCAACGTTCCAACGTTCTTTTTCACCCAGTGCTCGAAGATGAGCTTCTATATAACCATCAACCCCTGAAAGAGGTGGGCAACGCTGGGCACATGCTAAAAGATGAGAAAGCAAGACACGTAGAATATGCTCCAACTTTCCACCCCAACTGATCACAGCTGGTACTAGCTCTCTAAGTGAAGTATCAACTACTATCCCCGACGGATCACAAATGAGTTGAAAAATCAAATCTTCAACCTTGAAATATTTGTCCATATTTGGAAAGAGTGGTAGCAGCAGAACCAAGTTATGAGCAGCAGGATCCTCGACCAATTGTTGTACAATAGATAAGATGAGAGAAGTGCGGATCTCAGGTCGAACAAATTCTGCAAGCTCACCACATGACTGGGCAACAAGCAATCTTCTCTCCTCATATTTGTGGTTGATCTGCTCCCAACACTGAGGAAGTAACTCTGTTTCAGTTCGCATATTTCCAACATTCTTCGACAAGATCACACATGCATCCATTATACTTCTTCTTTGTTGTTCGTCAGGCCGTTTGATTAGGTTGAACAGAGTATGTGTCAAGGAATCGCGGGTACTGTTATCAGGATGTCGTTCAATTGCACACATTATCAAAGGAAGAAGTTCCTCTCTGTGGTTTATTAGAACATATGTGACAATCTTAGGCAGAGCATCTGCAAGGACCTGAATTGTGTCCAAACCCATGCTTGACACAGATATACTATTGAGACCTGTTTGAGCAAGTGTGGTATTACTCTGAGAACTCACATGGGCAGCTGGTGTGTCTTTGTCATCCTTATTAATGAGGGTAACATCATTCCGAGAGCCAATAAATAAGTCTCCCAAACTTTCTACTGACTGTGCACATTTATTAGTTGTTTCATCAGAGGGATTTCCATACACTGCATTATCTGTATGTGTGCTCACAGGTGTTTAATCTGTTGAAATGGGGATAATTGCTTTTTCTTTAAGAACTTCCAGCTCTGGATTTGTGAAACAAATTGCTTGAAGCGTTGTTGGTCTGAGAATTGAACATCCTAAAGAACCATACGAACCAAGCTGAAAAGTTCATTGACCTGCCCTGCCATGGCCTTTCCACGAACAATGATGTGGCTTGATGGCTCTACTTTTCCTCTAACTGAAGAAGTGGATGGATAAACTAAAATCCCTCCTGTCTTTCTTCTTATCAACTGGTTCAACTGCACAAAATCCATGTCTTTCGTACCCATCTCCAAAAGTGATTGACAAAACAATGGCACCAATGGAAGAAGACTTGGCTTTAAAGGACGCATATCAAAGACAACCTCTGCATAGAGAACATCATTTGTAGATATACCAGTCCATCTTCTTGAAGAGTTAGACAAATTCAAACCAAAACCAATATATTCTGCAAGGGGCATTTTCCTATCCATCTGAATGCAATGACTATAGGCTTTCATCTGACAGTCATCCTTGGCATGAGACCGTTCACTCTCAAACTGGAAACCTTTCTTCTATTATACACCTGTGTGCTTTCCTTCTTAGCAATAACTGCAACACGCGCCAGTACCACGACACCTAACGATCTAAAACACAGCGGACTTGACAGCTGGGTGAGATTTGCTATGTATTCAAACAAATCCCCAGTTTCGTAGCGGAGCCAGTGCAAAATATGAATTATGCGCTACTGAAAACACCTAAACATTTTGCGCTCCGAAACTGTTAAAAGGGTTCATGTGCTTATTGCAGACATTTAGCATCGAATTTTTTTCAGTGATAACAGAGCATATGGAAATATGTAAGTATTGTCCATCGAGCTGACATTTGAGTTTGGTTATCCCACGCACAAAAGGACTAGCCGCTAGATATTAGATATGACATCTGCAAGTTGCGAGCAAGCTTTTATCAACATGCATGGCTATTTGTGAGTGGCTTTCGAGAGGCGGTGAGGATCCATCTTCTACGTAATTATTGACTTAACACATTCTTCTTCTTCTTCTTCTTCTTCTTCTTTTTTTTTTTTTTTTTTTTTTTTTTTTTTATCCTGCAAGGGTTGGACAGATAATTTTAGGGGTTAAAAGATTGAATTAGTTTGTATTATTGGTGAGTAGTTATTGATTTGGAATAATGTTTATATTATAATGTAGGCATATTTTGTTTGTTAGTGGTTAGATTTTGTTGAGAGATTTTCTCAACAATATATTAGTTTGTATTATGGTGAGTAGTTATTGATTTGGAATAAGGTTTATATTAGAATGTAGGCATATTTTGTTTGTTAGTGGTTAGATTTTGTTGAGAGATTTTCTCAAGAATGTATTAGTTTGTATTATGGTGAGTAGTTATTGATTTGGAATAATGTTTATATCAGAATGTACGCATATTTTGTTTGTTAGTGGTTAGATTTTGTTGAGAGATTTTCTCAACAATATTTTCTTTTTGTTTTAGAAACTGTTAGATCTCATCGACACTATTTATATGGCTTATGAGGCTTGTAATTTGGTTTTGTATTAGGGAATACTAATAGTTTTGTGTGCACCATATCTGCTCTACCAATTTCTTTGTTGGTATCCGAGCCCATATGGACCTGACTCCGTCAAGGGAGAGCCCAAGGAGATGAAAGAATTCTAAAGATAAAATCCTTACTATGTATATAGAGTAGATGTAGATATATGTTGTGTATTTTCTATGTTTTGCTGTGTGTTTGGTTGTTGTTGGAACACTGTTTTTTTTTTGTTGATTAAGTTATCATATTGGATCATATAGACATTATCCATCCTTATCTGGGAGAGCAAGCATGCTTCCCAATCAGAAAAAAAAGAAGAAGATAATACTATATACATCATATGAACACATATGTGCAGTATGCAGCATGGTTCAGAATTAGAAGGGGATCTAAGGAAGTAATTCATCCAGCAATGTGGCCAATGTGGATAAACGAAGTGTACCATATTACCACCCATATCTTTTATATCCAATCACCAACATGATGGCTATGTGGCCAACATATTCAAAAGAAAGAAAAATATACACAAAATTATACAAAAAATGATAAACACGGGAATTACTTAGGGAATGGAAATTCCCCAACATCTAGAACATTGTCTTCCAAAATTATTTCAATGTGAATATCACCTAGATTTCCTTGAAGTCCCCTCTTTGAAATTTCATTAGCTAGTTGATTATGTTCTCTGCATATATGCTTAATTGTAGAGTTGTTGAACTGAGTCCATAGGTTATCAATTCTCCATAACCAACCAAGGAGCAGTGGTTGATTGATATTTGCACATCCATTTACATGATTAGTGATAATATTAGAATCCCCAAAAATATGAATATCAGGTATATTGAGGAAGTGATCCAGGTGGATGTTGGTGGCCACCCGCCTATCCCACTTGGATCCCCACAACTGTCTCTTTCAGTTTTTTAGTTTCCTTAATTATAGCACAATTTACTATTTTTGGTAGTTTTTCGGGTCCTGAACTTCCAGAGCTGTTTTGAGGTCCTAAACGACGTTTTTGGGAAAATTGGGACTCTAAAGTCGTATTCCTCAGATACATATTTCTAACGAGGTATTGTGCATGTCAAACAAAGATCATATGCCAAAGTTATGACCCTGGGAAGTTGATGTACCAATTTACCCAAACGGGACCCGTAGTTTGGCGCTTGATCTCCCAGGGTTAGGTTTTTGGATGTTTAGGGTTGTTCCATTGTTCTCAAGAATAAATAGGCCTTCGAGACTCATTGTAACATAGTTCAGAGGCATGTAGCCACCACATATTTCCTTAAAGATAAGCTACTATCGCCCGAGCTAGTTTATTTCCATTTCTATTTCTACGCATATTCCAGTATTTTACATTAATGAAATGAAGTATTATTTCTTCTGCATCTCTGTATTTATGTTTATTTGTGTACTTTATTGCGTTCCTCCATAAATCCTAATCAGTGGTATCAGAGCGGTCTGCTCTTTCTCTGTTTTTCTTTGCATGTCCCTAATGAGGTCGAGATATAAGGAGTTAGGGCTTGAACTAGTCGAACCTTTGCAAGACCAGTGTCACAAATCCCGACAGCCTCCCATGGCGGATGAAAAGAAAGATGAAGGAGTAGGAGATCCTATCAAAATCTTGCTTGAAGAAGCCCTCGAGCGACAAAGGAATGTGATGATGGACAACTTTGCCAAGATCCTTCAGCATTACCTAGGGGCGACGCATCTAGCAGCTAGTCTGGAAACTCCACACCCTTTAAGGTACAAGTTAACTTTGAAATCACCATATTCAAGGGTCAGATAGATGAATATGCCATACATAAAAGGTTAAATCTGCTAGAAGGGTATTTTTCTATTCATGATTTTTCCAATTGGGAAAAGATTACTTTCGCTCTTCTCAAAGCCACTCCCCACGTCAAGGACTAGTGGGAAACCTATTGCGTGTAGAAGGATGAAAGTACGGCCTCACTGTTTTCAGCTACACCCACTTGGAATTCATTCCGGGCTGGCATTAAGGAGCAGTACTACCTTGTCGGAAGCTATGAGGATAAATACATAAGTGGACCATGGTACAACAGGGAAGGGACCAAGAAGTGCTAGAGTTTACCAATATTTTTCATACCATTCGCACAATGTTGGGTATCAAGGATTTTGAGCGAAACTTTGTACTTAAATACCGCGACTGCCTACATAGGTACATCCAGGATGAGATGGATTTCTTGGACATCTTCTCGCTCAGCACGACATACCGATACGCTGCCAAAATTGAGCAGAAGTTTAAACAGAAGAAGCGAGACTTTGGATTCGTGAATCCGAAGTAAGGGAAAGGTTCCCCAAACCACAGAACCAAGGACAAAGCCAAGACGATGTGACCCAAGACAACTCGTCGAAGTCGCAAGAAAAGAACAACACCACGAAGTCAAAGAAAGACACAGGAAAGTGGTCTAAGTTCCATAAGAGCCCCACTCACAATACAAGTGAGTGCCGGACCAAGCAATCGCTAGTGGCCGAGTTAAAAGCTTCAGAATCAGATGCATGTTCCAAACCTGAGTCAGAACTCGATAAGAGGAATGACAAAGGGAAGCATATCATTGATGCGGAGCCCAATGCCATTGTTGCCACCACCAAGATCCAGAAGAATGAGCCTGCAGATCCAAAGGAGGGGGAGCGCCTTTTCCACTCACAAATGTGGGTGAAGGGTTTGCCGCTACAATTCATTGTCGATAGTGGCAGCCAAAAGAACCTCATTTTTGCAGAGGTCGTGAAGCAGCTGGGACTACTGACCATACCACACTTGCAACTGTACAACATTGGGTGGCTTCACCAAGGATGAGATCTCCGAGTCCGCCAACAGTGTCACCTGCCCTGCAACATCAAGCCCTTCACAAATGAGGTATTGTGTGATGTTTCACCTATTGATGTTTGTGATGTATTATTAGGCCAACCATACTTGTGGAAGCGACATGCTATGTATGAGTCAAGGCCTCACATTGTTATTATTTCTTTTTGTAATACATTATACATGATACTAGAGGTAGCCCCACCTACTACCACTTCTTTGATCTCTGCTAAGAAAGGCAGTAAGATCATCTCCCAAACTAGGAAATTTATTTTCTTTTTGGTTCGCTCTCAAAGTAAGGGGAAGATTGTAGCCACGTCCATGGCCCCATGAAGGGTTCCTCCACGCAGCAGAAGCAGATGAATACGGTCATGAAAGAAGGCAAGAAAATATTCTCCTCAACCACAGGGGTACCATTGCACTGTCAGGTCAAGCATTCATTTGATCTGCTCCCGGAGCACCTCTACCCAACAGGCCCATATATCGCAGCTCTAGTATGGAAAATGCCAAGTACAGATAGCGAAATGATTAGCATCAGTTACCACACAAGTTTCAGGTGGACGACAAATGTTGGTTGCATTTGTAGAAAGAACGCCTTACCAGAGCCCATCAAAAGCTTAGACCACTTCGCTATGGTCCTTACACCATTACCAAGGTTGTCGGAAACAATGCTTTGAAGCAAAAAATTACCCCATTCCTTGGCTTGTACCGAGTGTTCAATGTGGACCACCCTCAACCATGATTCCCATCATTACTGGACACATCAGAGATTGCAGAACAGCTCATTAGGGACCAAGTTCAATAGAAGTTTCCCCATCTCATGGAGGCACTCAATGCAATGGGGACCATTTATTCCTAAGGGGGAAGGAATGATCCAGGTGGATTTTGGTGGCCACCCGCCTATCCCACTTGGATCCCCACAATTGTCTCTTTCAGTTTTTCAGTTTCCTTAATTATAACACAATTTACTATTTTTGGCAGTTTTTCGGGTCCTGAATTTCTGGAGCCATTTTGAGGCCCTAAACGACGTTTTTTAGGAAAATTGGGACCAACATGGGTCTACATGGGTCTTAGTAGACCCATGTTGGTCACTCAACAGTTGTAGTGCTCGGATAAATATTTATAACGAGGTAGTGTGCACGTCAAATAGAGATGGTATGCCAAAGTTATGACCCGGGGAAGTTGATGTGCCAATTTACCGAAACGGGACCCATAGTTTGGCGCTTCATCTCCCAGGGTTAGGTTTTTTTATTTTTAGAGTTTCCCATTGTTTCTCAATAATAAATAGGCCTTGGAGCCTCATTGTAACACAATTGAGAGGCATGTAGCCATCACATCTCTCCTTAGATATAAGCTACCATCACCTGAGCTAGTTTATTTCCATTTCTGTTTGTAAGCATATTTCAGTATTTTACATTAATGAAATGAAGTATTATTTCTGATGCATCTCTGTATTTATGTTTTTTTATGTACTTTATTGCGTTCCTGCATAAATCTAGATCAAGAAGTTTGTGAACCATAATAGACCCTGTTATCACTCAGTTTTTTCCTTAGAAGTTATCAAAGAAGGAATAGTCTGAGGTAACCATAAACCTAATATTTTAAGTATAGGTTCTAGCCAACCTACACTCAAATAGGGCTCTCTGTTTATGATTTAACTTTGTTTGAATAAGATATCAGGCTAGTTCTTAGTGTTCATGATTGTTTTGTTTTGGTTGGGTGGTGGAATTAAGAAGACAGATGGGCAGAGCAAGTATTTAGGCCATTGGGCTATGGAGTCAATAAAGAAAGGCTTAACTAGATTTGATCTATCACTAGGGTAAGAAACCACACGGCAAGCTAGCACAACAAAAGCAAATCTGCAGGTTTAAATGGATGAAGTATTCCTAAACATGGCAAAGGGAAATGAATAATCCTTAACCAAGATTAAGATGAAGAAAGGAAGGATGATCAGTAGTAAAGGGCAATGAAGAATCCTTTACTATGGACCAAAGGGGGGCTAAACTATGAAAGTAAGGGAGCAACTAAGAATTCCCAGACCAAGGAAGTTTAGTAGAAAACATAAATAAAGAAAACAGTTAAAACAGAGAGCACTTAAGCTAATTCTGATGATATCATTCCTTGTTTGCTTTACAGATTTAATAAGAAATACATATGAATATTAATAACATGAAGAGAATACAATATTTAGGCATGAAGAGATAATACTTATTTGTTCCTGTGCACAAGAATCCCATGAAATGTCCTTAGCTTTATTTCATTTCCAGCAAAACTAGTCTAGTCTTGAGTACAATAGCTCCTTAGCTCAAAAATAAAATGTCTACATAAATGTATTGTAATCCACCCTAATTATTTCAATTTGTGAAGTATTTATACAAAAATTGATACAAAATATCTCATAACCATATGAGAATTATTCTAGGAAACAGAAAATATCTTCAACACAAAGATAGAGACAGGTGGAGAATTATCTTCTAGCTATCCCTTTTATTGTGACTGTGTTGGCTGTTGTAACTCGGATTTGGCTCTTAAGTTTCTTTGTAGCTATGTCCTGGAATCACTTTCTATCTTCTACCTACTGATACTCTTTACCTGTTCTGCTTTGATCCTGTCTTGCCTGTTTTACCTGACAACCACGTTTTACCATGTAGATTTACTACAGTAACTTATAGTAAATCAGTCAAGTTTGTCCACCATTCACTGTCAGGTAATTTCATCCTTATCATTTTCCTGTAAATCTCATCACCTTCTATGTACCTGGCAAAATTTGGCCTGCTTGTAAACAAGTGCTTGACTTCATGTTCTATGTAAAACATATTTTCAAGCCCATCATAAAGTACCTTTCCAGTGGGCAAATATTTCACCCCTAAAGTACTAGCTTGGCTCCTAGCCAAATTGTTTAACTTTTCAATGTAATCTTCCTAGGTCATCAATTTGTCATTTATTACCATAGGACTGGGAAGTCCTTTTTCTCTCAGGATGCCATACTTTAGCATAAAGTTGTCAATGTCTGTTTGCATACTCTGACATCGTTTCTTCAGATTGAGCATTCGGTTCCTTTTGGTGAGAACCTTTTTTATTTCTATAAATGTTTCTGTTTTGTCTTCTATCTCGAGTTCATCAAGATGATATCGATTTTTGCTATTCAAAAATGTGATCAATTGATTGGCTTCTTTGGGTTTATTTCCCAATTCTTCCACTGTTTGGTGGATTGCTTCTGTGGCTGCTGTAACCAATTCAGTTTGTTCAAAAATAATCTGAATAGAAGGCCAAACATCATTGATGGAATCAATGATGTTTGCCAAAATTATTTCTTTCACATCTCCCAATGGCTCTTGTAATGTTAAGTTCTTTTCAAGGACTTTTATTCTTTCTATCATCCTCTGGTTCTTCTGAGCTTCTTCCTTCTACTGCATTTGAGCATGTTTACGGTTGGTCTCTAAACTTGTCACTTGTTCTTTGAGTTTCTTAATCTCAGTGGCTTGGATACTCATTTCTTCCATGGCCTTGATTAATTTTGCAGTCTCTTCTGTTCGTGTCTCTGTGCTTGTGGACGTACCTGTTACTAGCAAAGCAGTTGTTGGTGGAATTGTTGGTGCTAATGCAACAGCCAGGGTGGAGGGTACTACTGTGGACATTGTAGGTATTACAGTCTGAGGAGTGGTGGCCAACTCACTCTGCTTGTATTGTATCAAATTATCTAATTCTTTTTCAGTTTCCTTCGATTGGTCATTCAACTTAAGGACTAGGTCCATAAGTCCTTCCTCCTTCCGTGTTTCCAACACTTGAGCTGTTTGAGGATGAGGCAGAGGAGGAATTTTAAGCTGCTTTTTCAGTGCAACTATATCATCGTTTTTCTTCTTTATAAGCTTCTTTGCAGCTTTCACGCCCTTGGGATCATGTCCTAGTTCTATGAAAAAGTCCTCCAAGGACTTTATTTTGGTGTCTTTGGCTTGAGAAGAGGCCTTCTCCAACTGGAATTGTGCTGATATATTATTCAGCGAATTCTAGAGTTGGTGGGTCGTTATTGCTTTGTTGGTAAAAGTGGAGTAGACCATTTCACCAGTTTTCTTATGTAATTCAATTTGGTCAATAGGATGAATATCCTCTGCCAATACCTCAAAATTTGTTTTGAGATAATCTGCCATGGATTTGGGTTGCTGTATGTTTGGCTTCAAAAAACTCATTTGCATTTTCCCTTCCTTTATATCAAAGGCTGACATTATCCTTGTTTGGTATTTTGGAACCATTTTCAGGTAATGTGCATAGCTTTGCACCTTTAGCCTTTCATTCCTTTCTTTGATTTCCTTATACTTTTCTTTGATATCTTGGCTCTGTCTAGTAGGAGCCCTGAAACAGGATACTTCCACACTCTGTTGCCTTTCTAACATTTGAGCCTACGAGGTGGAAGGTTCTTGTGTCCCTCCTGAAGGAGTGGTGTGCCTACTTTCTATCATCTCTGCTCTTGAAGTTCTTGTTGTCTCCTCAGTGTAGTCTTGCTCTGAATATGGATTCAACCTTTTCCTCTTAGCATAGGTTTGGGCAACAGGCCTACTGGAAGGAGTGGCCTCCTCTCTGTCTCTTTTGAGGTTCCTCTCCTCATTTAGAGGAGTCTACAAAATAGGAGGATTGCTCACGATTTTTTCAGGTTGAGCACGTTCCTCTGAATCTCAAGTTGCTATGATTCTTTTGGCTATTCTGAAAATTCTGGTTGCTTTGATGGCCCTACTTTTGTTCTTTGTCCATTGTGTCCCTGTGATTGTCTCTAAGATTGAGACTCTCCTGGCACCTATAGAAATGAATCCTCATTAAGTCTTCTGTCTAAATCTATCAATACATTATCAAAAACAACCTCCGTGCTATCTCTATCTATCAAAGTGCCTTCCATCCATTCAGATTGATTAGCATATTGTTAAATTTTAGGGATTCTATGGTGGATGTAAGGAGATAATTTATTCTTTAGTCTCCTATTACAAATGAAGTCTAAAGGGTCATAATTCCATATAAAACTCTGATTTAATTTCATCCTTTGGAGGATTTCATCTGTTGTTAGATGAGTTAGCGTTTATAGTTATAAACTAACCAAGAAAGGAGGAATATAATTGACAGGAAACTAAATACAATCACAAAAGTAATAACACATGATTTATCTGGTGAAACCTTGACAGGGTGTCAAGGAAACATCCACGGGGCAAGGGGTTGGAATCTCTATTCAATCAAAATGATTCTCCATACAATAGTTCGAACATTCATCAGTTTTATACGAGCCTCCTCAGTTACATAACTGATGTTTCAGTATAAAACTAACTTGTTAATAACTAATACATTTTACCCAAATTTACATAATTAGTTGTCAAACTTCCAACAAACTCTACCTGGACAACAATTTTCCTAATCCCTTGCCCATGCCCATTCATCATCTTTTCTGCAAGCCAAGAGAAGCTAAACACCATCGCAACTTCTCTACTGTAACTGGCTTTGTGAATATGTTTGCACAATTCTCTCGTGTATGGACCTTTTGAAGAGATACTTTTTTGCCATTTATCACATATATCAGAAATGATACCTTACATCAGTGTGATTGGTTCTGCTGTGATAAGCAGGATTTGTAGCCAAATGAATAGCACTTTGACTGTCACAAAGTACATTCACTTTCTCCTGCGTCCTTCTAATCTCATCAAGTAAGCCCTTTAACCAGATTGCTTCTTTACTAGCATCTGAAGCAGCTATATATTCTGCTTCGGTAGTGCACAATGCAACTATTTCTTGAAGCTTTGACATCCAACTAATTGCTCCACCTGCAAGAGTAAAGACATAACCTGTAGTAGATCTTCTTTTGTCTAAAATACCTGCATAATCAGCATCTACATATCTATAGACTGATCCTTCACTACCATTAAAGATGATGCAATGGTCACTTGTGCCTCTTAGATATCGAAGCACCCATTTCACTGCTCGCCAATGTTCTTCACCTGGATTTTCCATGAACCTGCTGACAACTCCAACTGCATGTGAAATGTTAGGTCTTGTAGATACCATCGCATACATTAAGTTTCCTACAACATTTGCATATGGTACATGAGACATACACTGCTTTTCTTCATCAGTTCTAGGACTCAATATCGAAGAAAGCTTAAAATGGGAAGCTAATGGAACATTAACAAGTTTCACATTGTTCATACAGAACTTTTCAAGTAATTTCTCCACATACTTCTGCTATGATAACCAAATCTTACCATTTTTCCTGTCTCTGTGTATCTCCATGCCCAAGATATGTTTTGCTGCTCCAAGATCCTTCATATCAAACGTCCTAGAGAGCTTAGCCTTTAACCTATTGATCTCTTCCATGTTTTTGCTTGCAATAAGCATATCATCAACATACAAAGCTAAGATAATGAATATGCCATTGAAACTTTTGAACTATACACAATGATCATACTCACTTATAATAAAGTTCTGGCTTACCATGAAGGAGTCAAACTTCTTGTACCATTCTCTCGGAGATTGCCTCAGACCATACAATGATTTCTTGAGGTTCCAAACTAATCTTCTGTTGTGAACTTGTACAAAACCTTCTGGTTGTTCCATATATATATATATATCTTCATTCAAATCACCATGTAGAAAATTTGTTTTAACATCTAACTATTCTAACTCAAGGTTAAGTAATGAAGTTAGTGCCAACACAATACGAATAGAAACAAGTTTTAGAATTGGTGAAAAGATCTCATGAATGTTGATACCTTCAACCTGAGAATACCCTTTTGCTACCAATCTCGCCTTATACCTTTCGATACTTCCATCAACTTTCTGCTTCAATTTGAAGACCCACTTGCATCCAACAACACTTCTCCCTTCAGGAAGTTCTACAAGATCCTAGGTATTGTTCTTGGCTAAGGATTCCATTTCTTCTTTCATAGTCATTTTCCATTTTTCGCTATCTGTATCGTCTACTACTTCTTGATAACAAGAAGGTTCCCCATCTTCAGTAATCAAAGAAAAAGATGAAGCAAAATCTTCATACATTTTGGGAGTTTTTCTTTCCCTTGTAGACCTTCTTAGAGTGACTGGTTGCTAAACTGGTTCAGAAATTTCAACCTTTGTATCTTCAACACCTTTTTCTCCAAAAGTCTCTTCTTCCTTTTGACTGTCACTGAAAGGTCTAGCCTCCAACTAAACTTGTTGATTTGGCGATACCTGTTCCTGTTCAATTCTTTCAACATTTGATTTTAAAAGAGAAGATTCATCAAATGTTACATCTCTACTAATGACTATTTTCCGTGATGTAGGATCCCACAACCTGTATCCTTTCACTGCATAATCATACCCAACAAAGACATAACATTTCGATTTTGGATCTAATTTTGAATGCTGATTTCTAGGAATAAGATAATAAGCATCATAGCCAAATATCTTAAATGCGAATAATCACAAGACTGACCAGTCCAAACCTCTTCAGGAATTTTACAATTAATTGCTACTGAAGGTGATCTGTTAACTAAATAACAAGTAGTTGATACTGCTTATACCCACAACTCATTTTGCAAGTTAGCATTGCTGATCATGCTTCTGGCTCTTTTCATAAGAGTCTGATTCATATGTTCAGCAACACCATTTTTCTGAGGAGTATAAACAACAGTTTTGTGTCTAATAATTCCTTCATCCTTATAGTATTTTTCAAATTCTATTGAAGTGAATTTACCACCATTGTCAGTTCTTAAACATTTAATTGATTTGCATGCTATTTTCTTTACCATTGCTTTAAATTGTTTAAAGACATTGAATACATCAGCTTTCTTTTTTAGCATAAAGACCCAAACTTTACAGGAGAAATCACCAATAAACGTTAAAAAATATAGAGCATCTCCATATGATACAACAGGAGATGGTCCCCACAGATCATAATGAATATAGTCTAAAATATATTTACTATTATGATTTCTAGTTTTAAATCTATGTTTACATTGTTTTCCATACACACAATGTTTACAGAAATCTAATCTCAAATATTTCAGATCGGAAGAGATTTACATTTCATCGGTATCTGAAGACCTTTCTCGCTCATGTGACCCAATCACTGATGCCATAGATGAGTACCTGCTTCTTCTTTTTCTGACGCAATCGTTGCTTCACTGATCTGAGTACTTCCTTTGAGTCTGTAAAGATTTTTCACCTTTTCTGCCTTCATAACAACTAGGGCGCCTTTACAGACTTTTAGCACACCATTCTTACCTGTAAACTTATAACCATCCGAATCCAACACTCCCAAAGAAATCAAAATTTTCATCAAATCATGTACATGTCTAACACTAGTTAATGTTCTAACTTTCTTATCATACATTTTAATCCTGATATTTCCCATCCCAACAGTCTGACATGATACATTATTAACCATAAACACAGAACTACCATTTACATTTTCATATGAAGTAAACTAATTTCTATGTGGACACATGTGATGAGAAGCACCAGAGTCTAATAGCCAACTTTATAAACCCTGAGAGGCATTACATTCAGGTGAAGTTTCATCTATCATACATAATTCTTCAGCAAATAAAACTTCATCTATCATACCTGAATCAACCTGATTTGCTTCTTTCTTCGGGTTATTAGATTCTTTTCATTTCCAACAGTCTTTCTTCCGGTGTCCAATTTTATTGCAGTGCCAACACTTTTCCATACACTTCTTTCCCTTCGATTTAGATCTGGAAGACCCCCTTTTTTTCTTCTCTTTCCTTTGACCGTCCTCTAGCTATCATGGCTTCTGATGTAGCTGTTTCAGTACTGGATTTTCTTCGTACTTCTTCAGAAAAGAGAGCTCCCACAACTGATTCAAATTTCAAAGAATCAACGGTGCTCAAGCTGATTGAAGTTACGAAGTGATCCCATGATTCGGGCAGAGAACACAACAAGGTTATAGCTTTGTCTTCTTCCTGAATTTTAACTTCCATATCTGTTAATTGGCATATAAGTGTATTAAAAACATTCAAGTGTTCTGCACTTTTGAACCCTCCTTCATTCGAAGACTGTACAGTTGTCCTTTCAGATAAATTTTATTGGTTAACAACATCGTCATATATAGTTTTTCCAATTTTTGCCATAAACCTGAAGTTGTACTCTCTTCAACAATGTTGAAGAGAACTTCATCTGCCAAGCATAACCTGATGGTGTTGAGAGCTCAGGCATTCAAGTCCTCCCAGTCTGAATCAGTCATGGTTGTAGGTTTCTTAGTTGCCTCGTCCAATGCCTTGTGCAACCCTTGTTGCACCAGTAGATCCCTAACTTTCAGTTTCCAAAGAGCAAAATTGCTCTTGCCAGTGAATTTCTCCACCTCGAATTTTGCATTCGACATCTTGGCCATTTTTTTCCTCCTAGGGTTTCAGTCTTTCAATGAGGGTTTATATATTTTTTTTGTTTCCCTTGAAAAACTTTTGTTTTTCTTTCCTTCAATTTTAATGAAAAAAAAAACCTTTCTTTCCTTCAATTTTAATAAAAAAAAACTTTTGATTCTTATTTCCTCCAAATTTGAACAAATCCACCCCTTTAAGGAAAAACTTGATTTTGATTTCATTTCATATCGTTGTTTATCTAAAATTCCACTGATTTTTGCCCGAATTAAAAAAAAAAAAAAAAAAAAAAAAAAAAAAAAAAAAAAAAAAAAAAAAAAAAAAAAAAAAAAAAAAAAAACTTTGATTTTTTTTTTTAATACCCAGATTCAGATATATCCGTAATACTTCAGCAATCTCCTTGCAGCAACATTCAATGAAAACTCTTCCACGCAGAGAGTAACGGTTTGGCAACAAAGCTTCCTTGATGGGTTCTGGTTTGGCAGCATAGACCCTTTGGAAACGCAACTTCCTTGATGGGTTCTGGTTTGGCATCGTAGACCCTTTGGCAACACAACTTCCTTGATGGGTTCTGGTTTGGTAGCATAGACCCCACACATGCTCACCTCTTGTTCGATGGCAGAACGTAGACCACACCGTAGTTCGATGGGTCTCTAGACAGTAACACATAGAGGACACACAGATAGCTCTATTTACAAACTAGGCCTCCCCTCCTCACGCAGAGAAAACACGCAGGTAGATGGCTCTAGTCTCAGGTGCAGTCCTCCTCACCACGTAGAGATGGATTTAGTCTTCATGACCTCCCCTCCTCAGCCTTTAGCAATATGCCATGCAGAGCACACACACAACTCTGGTCAACGCCACAGAAGGTTTTGCTCAATCACGCATCAATGAGCTACTTCTGCTTATCTTCATGCAGAGCCTCCATGCTTTCACGTAGCAATGAGTCTCGCCTTCACGTAGAGCCTCCACGATTTTTCACTTTGGTCCACTCACAGATTGCCTTTTTTTTCTCACACGCAGATTGCTAACTCAACTCAAATAACTAGCTCTGATACCATTTTTTGTTAGATGAGTTAGAATTTACAGTTATAAGCTAACCAAGAAAGAAGGAATATAACTGACAGGAAAATGAATACAATCACAAAAGTAATAACACAAGATTTACGTGGTAAAACCTTGACAGGGTGTCAAGGAAACATCCATGGGGCAAGGGATTGGAATCTCTATTCAATGAAAATGATTCTCCATACAATAGTTCGGGCATTCATCGGTTTTATATTAGCCTCCCCAGTTACATAACCGATGTTTTGGTATAAAACTAACTTGTTAATAACTAATACATTTTACCCAAATTTAAATAATTAGTTGTCAAACTTCCAACATCATCTACTTCCTTTCTTGCTTCCCTACTATTACAAATAAATGGGCTCAGCTGATCTTTTATTCTAAGTTGGGCTTTCTTCTTGGCTTTCACAAAATGCACCTCATATGAATTGATCATTTGCCTGTAGTACTCCAGAGCAAACAATCTAATGGGGAGGTACCTAGGTAGTTTTTACGGAGCCAGCTCACATCCATAGATCTTGATTTCAGTGTGGTTTTGGTACAAGTACCAATCCCCCACTTTATATCCTTTGACAACTGTAGGACCCTCCTGATGTCTGCATTGATTATGGGGGGAGGGATTCCTAATAACATAGTTGACAGGGTACACAAAGAGATCTATGGAGTTGGTATAAGAATATTGAGAGTCAAACTAATGGATTAATGAAGTCCAGAAGATCACTAATCTGGGGTTGTCTTTGGTATTAAGCTTTTGGAGGGCAATTGGAAATATATTATCTTGATAATACAAGAATAAATGATATAGAACTGAGGAATATTTAAACACTCTTTCATTTTCCAATCTCATGAATTGATCATGCATTTTGTTAGCAATAAACTTAGCATAGTCAAATATGATGGCTGGTGGTTGGCCAGGAGAGTAGATGGACATGAAGGATATTATGATTTCATCAACAAATTCACTTCTGGTGTAGCCTAGCACACTGGATATCATGTCTATGATGTCTTGGCCAAGGTTGGTGAATGTAGTCCACATGTAAGGGGGTGGGTCTTTTGGATGGTATTTTTCTTCTCTGATGAAAGTCTGGTACAACTGAGCAAGTCTGATTGAAGTGAGTGTAGGGTATCTTTTCAATATATCTCCAATGGAAAGAGTTGTTAGACTTTGGCTTGGTTGTAATTGTAGCATTTGGTTAATGGATTCAGCGGTGATAGTAAACAGAACAGACTAGTCAGGGGTTTTTATTGCCCTTTGTATAGGATCATAGTTCATGTGGCAGTAATGTACTATCTCTGGGAAGATATGAACTATGGGGAACTGGTATTTGGGTAAACCTGATTCCCACAGTCCAAATTGGTCTGCATGGTTCAAGTACTGGTCTCGGTCTTTGCAGAATAATTTCAAAGGGGATTTTGGGAGAGAGGTATCTCTAATCTAGAAATCTTTGTCTGTAAGGGGGAGATGGTCTAAATCCCTGTGAGGAGTCATGATGGGCATGATATTCAGTGCAATTGGGGTGTCCATCCTTGGTTCTTGTGGATTCAAGGACAAGGGCAAAGGGTTTTAGTGGAATTGGGAAGAATTGGTCTGTTTCAAAGTGTCTGAGAGTCCCCAGGCAACTTATCTTACCAAATTACTTAGTGTCTAAAGAAATTTAGTTCAGGCTTGGCAAGAAAATAGGGTTTCCCGGTGAAATTGGGTAAATACCTGGTTTCGGCTGTTGAACGGAGTAATGGCAATTGTGCACTGTTTGAAGGAAGCGCACGGGTCTGCTATAGAATTTTATCTACAAATCAGCTAGCTTACTGATATCATGTAGAAATTTCACCTGCAGATCAAACTGATATATGCAATGTACTAAAGCATAATACTAGATCTACATCTACCATAAACTCTGCGGAAGCTTAATTGAAGATGAGAAACACCAAGCATGAACAGATATAACCGAGAATGTGAAGTAAGCAACCATAACATAGAAGATATAACTTGGGAAAGCACCAACCTAAAACCCCATCTTTGTATTATCAATAAAGTGGAAATCCTCAACAACATACAAAAGGAATCAACTCAAAAGCTATCCTGCTCTCTCTGTACTTTGATGATGTAGCTCGTGGACTATCTAGGCCTGTATATATAGGTTGCACAAGTCCTCCAAGATCCTAGCCTAAAACCCCATCTCTGTATCATCAATCAAGTGGAAATCCTCAACAACATACAAAAAAAATCAGCTCAAAAGCTATCCTGCTCTCTCTGTACTCTGATGATGTAGCTCATGGACTATCTAGGCCTGTATATATAGGCTACACAAGTCCTCCAAGCTCCTATTTCCTTGTGCAGTTTTGATTGGGGTCCAATTACATAACATGTGTGAATTGGGCAAATCATACCTGTTGTCACCTCAGGTCTAACTACGCGGTACTAGAAGGAATAATATTCCTTCCTCATGAAAGGAATATTCACTAGGAATATCCTAGCAACTGATAGTACACTGTCCCTCATTTGATCTCAACTAGGTCTCTATCGAAACTACCATGCATCAATTATCCATGAGTGAATACTCAGTTATCTTAAATATAGTAGTTACATGCATGCAAGCATTAACTAACTGAACTCTCATTAATTTAACAAACTATTAAATTAATCTAACTGGACTTGACTAAGTTAAACTAAGTCAATTGATCACACTCAATATAGAACTCATCCTTATCTCCTTTAATCAAGGATAATTCCTTAACCAGTGGAGCAAATCAAGGACACATTTCTCAATTAGTGGAGGAACTATTGCATGTTCTCACAAATACATCAAGTTTGATTTTCCTTAACTAATTAACTCATGGAGAATTAATTAATTAATTTTCAAACTGCTGGTAAGACCAAATTCGAATTTTACTTCCTATTTTAGACGAGGGACTACCTAAAAATAGGAATCCAACCTGAACTGCTAAAAATAGAACTTCTATTTTTAGCACTTACATTTTTCATTCCCTGTTGCCCAATCTAGCACTGATACCCAAATTGTTATTTTTAGCAGTGCTATTTTTAGCACTTCTATTTTTATCAATTTCTTGTTGCCATTTTTCAACACTCTCTCCCAACAAGAAAGGCTTCCTCTTGAACCTGATCCTGTACCTTTGGAATGTTCTGCATGCAACACATCTACCAAGTGTGGCTGCTCCAACAACCCTCGGAACAAAAAAAAAACCTCCCAACTGACCTCTTTGTTGGGCTAGAAACATACTCTGATGCTGAAGCTCTACCTGCTACTGACAAGTGCTCCTTCTCTGACCTCTGCGCTACTGCAACATCTCCATGCATCTCGCACCGTTGCACCCTTCTCTGTGTTACCCTGCACTGTGCAACACACTTGTGCCTCTCGCATTGTTGCAGCCTGCATGCTTTGCACTGTCCTGGGATTCCCTGCACTGTAGCTCTCTCTGCCGCTCCATTCGCATCTGTCTCTACCCAATCAGTCAGTTCTGCTACTCCTCATTGGGGCTCCTGTAGCAAAGTCGAATCAAAGAGGTTGGGTACCTCAAGGATCCTGCCCCTCCTCCTTGGGATGATCACTCCACATCACCCCACCTCCTACCTGGAGGTATGGCTTCATGTGATCCCTTTGCCCACCTGGCTTGAAGTTTCCCCCTACTGGAGGTCTTTGCATGAGTAGATGTCTCTACTCAATCTCCTCTCAGCTTCTCTAGTTGTGGCTGCTTCACAACCTCCTGAAGCTGCTTCACCAATCGCAGCTCCTCCACAATCGTCTGAGACTTCTTCTAGAATTGCATGTTGAGAGGTAATATACTCTCCCTCTCAACCACCAAGTCTCCATCAGTTGCCTTGTCGCTCAAGGCTTTGCATGCATCTTGACCCTCAAGAGCATACAGGTTCTTGACTGGTGAACCAATCTAGTTCAACTGTCTAATGATGATGTGTCTAAGGAAAACCTTTCCCTTATTGAAGACTACATCATAGCCTTTATCTTCTAGAATCGCGATCGACACCAAGTTTTTCTTCAGCCTTGGTACATACTTGACATCGGTCAAGGTAAGGCGAGCTCCATTCTCCCTCTGAAAAATAATTGTGCCTACACCTGAGACACTATACTTTTCATCATTACCCATCGCTATGAGTATCTAGAGATCTTTCTCCTCAAAAGTACTGAACAAACTCTTATCGTTGGTCATATGGAAAGAAGCTCCACTGTCAAGAAACCAACCACTTCCCACCATGGATGAAACCATGAATGCAGAGAGTGTGAAATCCAACTCGAACTGTGAAGCAAGTGCCTCACCTTCAGATCCTTCCCCAGATCCCTTCTTGGATTTCCTATGTGGACAATTTGTAACAAAATGGCCCACCTCATGACAATGAAAGCATCACACTTCGCTTTGTCAAACTTCTTCCCACCATGGGAAGAACTGGACTCGAAAAGAGAAAACTTCTCCTTCCCCTTCTTCGCCTTACTCGCTAAGGCACAATTTTCTTCATTGTCCATGGATGAAGAACCGTCTTTCGTGCTTTTTCTTATCTCCTCTTGCATCAAATCTGACCAAAGTCATTCTGAATCTGGCAATTTCTCTCTTCCATTAACCAAGTCCTGGTAGCTATGCCAGCTCTTAGGAAGACCGAGGAGTGCAAGACTCACCATGTCATCATCAGCTGTCACAATCCCTACACTTCCAAGCTCATCCCTGAATGAGGTGAGCTTGTTCAGATACATAGAGATCGTGTCATCGTTTCCACACTTGATCTTTCGAATTTTGTCCTTTAGTGCTAGCTTCCTCTGATCACTGCTATTCTGATAAAGATATTTCAATGTTTTCCACATCGAAAATGGAGTCTCCTTCCCATGGAGGCTCGATAAAATGTGATCTCGAACTCCCTCCAGGAGGATTCTCCTAGCACTAGCCACACACTTCTTCCATTTTCCCAGTTAAGTAGCATCAGTCGGCTTAGGGACATCTTGATCAATGAAGTCCTTAAGGCCATTTCTTCTAATATTTCCTCCATGCGATCCTTCCAGGCTATGTAGTTTGAGCTGCCATCAAGGGCATACTAAAGCCTCAAACCATAGAATGCCATCGGTGAAATAGATGTGATAAGAACTCAATTCAATATTCAGAAACCACAAACTTCAACTTATCCCTTCTTGTATACTATTCTTCCTTGATCACCTGTGCTTCGATACCATGTAGAGTTTTCTCTACAAATCAGATAGCTCATTGATATCATGTAGAAATTTCACCTGTAGATCAAACTGATATATGCAATGTACTAAAGCATAATACTAGATCTACATCTACCATAAACTTTTCGGAAGCTTAATTGAACATGAGCAACATCAAGCGTGAACAGATATAACTAAGAATGAGAAGTAAGCAACCATAACACAGAAGATATAACCTGGGAAATGACCAGCCTAAAACCCCATCTTTGTATTATCAATCAAGTGGAAATCCTCAACAACATACAAAAATAAATAGCTCAAAAGCTATCCTGCTCTCTCTGTACTCTGATGATGTAGCTCATGGATTATCTAGGCCTGTATATATAGGCTGCACAATTCCTCCAAGCTCCTATTTCCTTGTGTAGTTTTGATTGGGGTCCAGTTACATAACATGTGTGAATTGGCCAAATCATACATGCTGTCACCTCAAGTCCAACTATGTAGTATTAGAAGGAATAATATTCCTTCCTCATGCAAGGAATATTCACTAGGAATATCCTAGCAACTGATAATACATTGTCCCTCATCTGATCTCAACTGGTTCTTTGTCTGAACTGCCATGCATCAGTTATCATGAGTGAATACTCAGTTATCTGAAATACAGTAGTTGCATGCATGCAAGCATTAACTAACTGAACTCTCATTAATTTAACAAATTGTTAAATTAATATAACTGGTCTTGATTAAGTTAAACTAAGTCAACTAATCACACTCAATATAGAACTCATCCTTATCTCCTTTAATCAAGGATATTTCCTTAATCAGTGGAGCAAATCAAGGACACATTCCTCAATCAATGGAGGAACTATTGCATGTTCTCACAAAGACTGCAAGTTTGATTTTCCTTAACTAATTAACTCATGGAGAATTAATTAATTAATTTTCAAACTGTTGGTAAGACCAAATTCGAATTTTACTTCCTATTTTAGACTAGGGACTACCTAAAAATAGGAATCCAACCTGAACTGCTAAAAATAGAACTTCGAGTTTTATCACTTACATTTTTCATTCCCTGTTGCCCAATCCAGCACTAATACCCAAATTGCTATTTTTAGCAGTGCTATTTTTAGCACTTCTATTTTTAGCAATTTCTTGTAGTCATTTTTCAACATCTGCAAGGTGGTCTAGAGTTCTGCAGCTTTGGTAAGTTGGCAGTTGATAACAGGTTGACAGTTGAACGTACTCCGTGCTTTGCATGGAAGTCAGAATATTCTTTTCACGATAAAACGAAAAACTATAAGTTTTTTTGTTTTATGTGTAAAGTCAATGAATTTGGTAGGTACATTGGGGAAAGGGCAGTTGGCACCAACGAGGGATGTGACATTTTGGCGTGTAGTGGAGGCGGTAAGCAGAATCCATCGCACCGCTTTTTGGGATAAGTGGTTTTAGGGGGAGGCCGCCCGATGCCATTCATTGGGCACCACGTAGCCTCGGGGTTAATAGTGAAACCACTCACATCGGGTGGGTAAAGGTTGGGTTTTGGAGGCTGCCCGATATGAGTGTGGACCGTCGGATCTGAAGGGGTCAGATTGCATGGTGATCGGGGAGTGATTTGATCGGAGGTTTAATGGAGGGGCCCGACGGGGTTTTAATGAGCGGAATGGTTAACTAACTGTGGATTAGGGAGGCTTAATGATGTTGGGGGTGATTTGATTGGCGGGGACAGATTTAATTAATCACTGATTGACTAATTACTCTTTAACTTAGTGGGGGGTCAAGGTTATTAATTAGTGGCTGATCGAATTTAATTAGCCCCTTTAATTATTTTAATTAATAACGTTTATGTTTCAAACCTTGGGGGCAGGATATTTATCATATGGGATTTAATAAACTATACGGGGAAGGGTTTTATTTTCAGAAGTTAATAAATATAATTAAAATTAAAATTTAATATGAAATGAAAGCCGAAAAGTCGTTTTTGCGCTAAGTATAATGTTTTCTCAATTTATTTACATTTTCGCATTTAAACATTATAACTTAGGCTAAAGGTATTTTTATGGGTTTTTGTGGAAAAAGAGGTTTTGTGTGGGGTTAATTACTTTTCCTAGGTAAATGGTGATTTCACTTTAGGAAAAGGGTTCTTTAGAAAAAATGAATGAATTATGGAGGAGGTGAATGTTGGTAAGGGGGCTTTAGTTCTAAGACTCTATAAGTTATTGGGCCGAGGGTTCGGTCTCTCCAGGAGTCAGAGAAATGCTCCGAGCCCCTTTAAGTTAAGGTTTTGGGTACTTCTATCATTGCTTATGGGAAATTAGTGAAATTAAAGGTAAAATGAATGGGGAAATTAATCACTTGACTTTGTAAATGTTCCATTATCATCCACACTTTTAGCAACTTGATGATGAAAGTAAATGATATGATTTTATCCAATCAATCACCATAATTCTGCAACCATCCAACTACTTACCCATCTACTCATCCTACCATTTTTTCTACTCTTTATTAGGGTGCACTTAAGCTGACAAACCCTTATCAAAATATTTTTATTTTCTTTTACAATAAAAATCTATCTAAGTCCATCCTTATTACATCCAAGGGCTCAGATTAAACTATTGAGCTCCTTTTATTTCCTCTACCTATCTACTTATCTTCCAAGATTAAATAGTTTGGTAAGATTTTATTCTCTATCTCTAAGCATGAAATTCAAAACATGGAATAACCAAGATTAAATTGTTTGGTTACCATGGATTGTGGCATGAACAACAAGTTGCACACAATCATTTTTATGCAGAAAAAGTAAATAGTAGTGGCATTTTCGCTTGCACACTTTCATGGTCTTTTTTGTTTTTCATTAGGGTTCATTTTTCATCTTTTTTGACCTTTTTCATTCTTTTTTTCCTTTGATTTTTCTTTTAGGACATACCCTCTTTACATTTTTTTATTTTTTTGAATATGGAAAACATTTGCAGAAAGCAAAGATATGTACATATTACAGTTTTGATCTCATCCATTAAAAAATTATGACACCTATTGGGATAGGAACATAATAGTGGCTCCACTTGGCGATGGCATTTCCTGGTGAAATGTCAAGAACTAGTAGATCAATGGCTTTCTGAATTTATGTGATTTCACTCTACAACTTTCCCTTTTTCTTTGCTGCTTTATTGATAATCACTGATAGTAAAAGTTTTGAAGCTTAGGGCCTTCTCTTCAGGCTTCAACTCCAAAATTTACCATCCAATCCACACTAAACTTTATGAAGGATATAATATGTACAATTAATTAGTAAAATCAGTGACTTTGATCTATATAGTTCTTAAGCATTTGACCATTGACTGGTCCTCCTTCTATTTATGTACCATCCAGTTCTTTGAGGAAATAAGCATTATTACCTTTGAAAGCATAAATAATGTAAGGACCCTTCCATAGGAAGTCAAACTTCCCATGTTTCCCTTTATCTTCCCTTCTTGAGTCCCATTTCAAAACTTTATCTCCTAGATAGAAATCTTCTGCCTTGGTTCTCTTGTCAAATGCTTTCTTGATTCTCTCCTACACAATTTGGGACTTGATGTACACTTCCTCCCTGGTTTGCTGCAAATGAATTGTCTGGTTGATCCTTCTCTGAATACCATTTGGCTCAGCCTGTGCTTCTTAGAGTAATTTCATCACTGGAGTTCCCAAAGAATATGGGAAGACAGTCTCCATTCCATAGGCTAGCTGATAGGGACTGGTGCCAAAGGATTTCTTGGTGGTCAGCCTATCTGCCCATAAGGCATTTACTAGTTTCTTTTTCCAGGTTTTCTTGTCATCTTCCAATACTTTTTTGATGATATTCACTAGGCTCTTATTGGAAGACTCTGCAAGTCCATTTCCTTAGGGATAGCACGCAGTGGAGTGACCAAGAGTTATGTGATATTTGTTGCAGAAATCAATCATCCTTTTTTATTTAAAGGTTGTTGCATTGCCTGTGATGATTTTGGTGGGGCAGCTGAATCTGGACAGAATGTTGGCCCCAAGGAAACCTATTATGACAGTATCTGTGGCTTGTCTTGAGGGTATGGCTTCTATCCACTTTGTAAAATAGTCCGTGGCAGTCAAGATCCATCTATGTTAGGCAGAGGAGGGGGGATGAATTTCACCAATGAAGTCAAGACCCCATTTTTGAAAAGTTGTTTTGGTAGATATAGGTTTCAAAGGTAATGGTAGTAATTTTCTTTTCCCTTCAAAAATTTGACATTTGTGGCATGAGGTTACAAATTTTTTCACATCAGCAAATAGAGTAGACTAGTAAAAACTAGCTCTTAAGATTTTATCAGCTGTGGTATTCCAATAGAGATGTCCCCCACAGTCACCTGCATGAAGCTCTTGCAAGATTTTATCAGATTCTTTTTTTAACAAACAATTTAGAATGATGCCTTCAAGATTTTTCCAAAATAAAGTATTGTCAATTATGCAAAACTTCAAAGATTTCATTTAAAAACCTACATTTAGTTCTGGACAACTCTGGAGGAGCTTGAAGATTTTGTAAAATGTATATAATGTCAGCATACCATGGTGAATCTATAAAGGGTTGGCTGATTTGTGGAGTTGCCATCTCCTCTTCACTATCCAGTTCTGCTATGAAATTGATGTCTAGGGCCTGACATTTTGATTCAGCCATGAGCTTGGCTAAACCTTGGCCTTTGATCAATTTTGTGGGTTTAATTTCTAAATCATATTCTAATATGGTAGCTATCCACTTCCCTCTTTTCCCATCAGGTCCATCCTGTGTTAGAATGTCTTTGACTACAACATTGGGAACATAAGCTACTATATGGGAATATAAGATATCAACTCTAAAATCTTTAATGGCTTTGACCAAAGAAAAAGCCTACCTCTCCATTATATTATACTTTAAAGGTGCATCTCTTAGGGCTTTACTAAAGAAAGCTATTGGTTGTTCAAAACCCTGATCATTTTTCTGCAAGAGGACCGCATCAATTGTATTTTCTGAGGCAAAAGAAAAAATGATGAAATCTCTATCAAACATTGGACTGATGAGAACCGGTGTTTGTGTCAAGGCTAGCTTTATATTTTCAAATTACTTTTTAGCCTCTAGGGTCCATTTAATAGTCGAATCTTTCTTTAACATGTTGTTTAGTAATCGAATTAACTCAGCTAAATTAGAGATAAATCTTCTCAAAAAGTTTATTTTGCCTAAAAATGCTTGAAGTTCTTTGATGTTTCTGGGGTGTGGTATCTGCAAAATGGCTTCAATTCTTGTTGGGTCAATTCTGATACCCTCTTTGGAGATAATGTGGCCTAGTAATTTCCCTTCTTCCAACCCAAATAAAGATTTTTTAGGATTTAGAGAAATTCCATATTTCTTGCACTTAGTAAAAACCTGCCTAAGATGATCCAAGTGTTGTTGATCTGATTTAGAGAATACTGTGATATCATCTAGGTAAATTACTAGGAAGTCATGGACTTCCTTAGCAAAGGCTATGTCCATTGCTCGTTGAAAGGTGGATCCTATGTTTTTTAACCCAAAAGGCATTTTCACACATGAAAGTGCCCCATGGAGTGGTGAATGCATTCTTTTCTTGATCATCTGGGTGGACTAGGATCTGGTTGTACCCTGAAAACCCATCTAGCAGTGAAATTCTAGTGGAACCTACTACCCTCTGTAATATTTGATCCATTTTAGGGAGAGGATAGTTATCTTCAAGTGAAACTTTATTCAAATTCCTAAGGTCAACACACAACCTAATTTTGTTAGTTTTCTTTCTTGTAGGTACCAAATTAGAAACCCAGTCTGAGAATCTAATTGGTGCAATAATCTTAGCTTCATACATTCTTTTGATATCCTTTTCAATAGAAGGCAGTAGAACATGGTTGATTATTCTAAGCTTTTATCTAAAAGGCCTTTGATTTTCTTTCAAGGGAATTGTGTGTTGTATTATGCTGGTATCGTAGGACTTCAAGTCCTCATAATTCCAGGCAAAAACATATTGGAATTCTTTTAACAGTTCTATGTATTTCACTTTTTCGTTGGGAGGTAATGATTTTGAAAGTTTTATCAGTTTGGGATATTCTTCAGAACCTATGTTACATTCCTCAATGTTTGATTTCAAGGGTTCCATTTTAGGCTTTTTAGGAATATCGTTTGAATTAAATAAGTCTTCCAAAGGAGTTAATCCTTTGGGTAGAAAATTGTCTTTAAGGTTAATGACTTCAGATTCTTCATCAATTGCTTCATCAATTTCCATTTGTTTTAGGTTTCAGATATCTGATTTTGTAAACTTTGTGGGATGAAATCTATCTATCTGATCATCTTCTACTTTGTTAATTTCTACTTCATCAGAGCAATCAAAATCTAATGGTATATCTGTGTCTATATTGTTATTTACAAATTCATTATCTAAAGTCAAAAAATTGTTGATTTGGCAATCATTCTCAAATACTTTCTAGTTCTTTAAGTTGTCAGGATTGGAAGGTCTGTGCCTAACCTCAGCAGTGTACTGATGGTTGGGCTGGAAGGGCAACATTTAAGTACTAACAAACATGGCTAAGCTGTGAGCTTGCATGTTGTGTTTTCTTGGGATAACAACAAGCTTGGTTTCTAAAGAAGTATTTAGTATCTCTGCCATTGTTTCTCTATAAATCCTAGCCTAGGATCCCTAGTCATATAAGCAACATTAATTTGTTTAATTACCAACTCAGAATCCCCCATAATAGAGACTCTTATGGCTCCTAACCTTTTGACCAATTTCAAACCTGACATAAGTGCTTCATATTCAGCCATGTTGTTAGTACATTTAAAGTTCAATCTGTAGGCATGACCCTTTGAATGATCATTTTCTAAGTTGTAAAGCCCTACTCCTGCACCTAGTTTGTTGACTGACCCATCAAATTCAAGATGCTAAAGAATATCATGTTCATAATTTTTACTGTCTGGGGGTACAAAATCTTCTTTGACTAAGGTATCTAGGTCATCTTTGTTATCTAAAATCTCACGAATTTAGACATTTTGATTTTCTTTTAATACTACAATTTATTTTGGTTCTGCTGTTATGCTCCTTGAAGTGTCTTCTTGATTAGTTTCAACATTATAAATAATGAAAGAGTCAATATCAAAATGTACTGAATATATGGGAAAGTTTTGAGGCCTCTCCTGGGTACTCAGTACATACTTCATCAGAGTCTCTCTATACAGTTTCTTGGGATGTCCAAAGATTGTTATGGTAGCATATAACATGTCTAGTTGCAGAGATCCCTGGAGTTTGGCACCCCAAGATCTAGACAACATCATACCATACTTAGGTGGTATATCAGTCACAACTATGTCCATAAGTATGGTCTTAGCAGGGTACTGCACTATGGAGACACACAAATATTTTATAAGTCCTACACATTTAACTTGGCTTGAATCGAAGGAAAACAGATCCTTGTAAGGCCTAGTAATATCCAAGTTTAGCTTTTCCATTACAGACTTAGGCATAAGATTATGTGAAGCCCCAGAGTCAAGCATGGCATTATGTAGGATTCTATCGTGGATGTTAACGCTGATGTAGAAGGGAGGTATCCCTCCTTCAATTGGTTTTCCATTAACATCAGGTCCGAAAATTAACTCAGGTTTATCATCAAATAGATTCATAGAGTCTTCATTTTCAGTGAAGTTTAAAGATTCACTAATTTGAGTTCGGTAAGTCTCATGTTTGACCAATTCTGTTAGAGGCACTGAGATTTTAAGTTTGGCCACCTCTGCTCCCAAATTGAAAGGTAGAGGGGATTTGTCTGTTGGAATATTTGAAATCTTAGCACCAAGGTTCTGAGTAGTCTTTTCTTCTTTTTCATTGTTTAGAGTGTTTTTATTTTATTTTCTAATATGACTTCTAGAGGCTGTTCTAATGTTCCCTTGAGGGGGACTGAAGTGGGAGGTTGCTCATTAGAAGGTTGGTGATCAGTTACATCTTCAATAGTGGGACCGGGAGGGCTTTGACTCGGCCTTCTAGCACCAAATATGTTGAAGGCTAAAAAATCAGGACTCCAACAAGGGGGATAACCACCCAGTCCGGACCTTGAGACAACTCCTTTTTCGTTTGGAATAGTGGCTCCCACTGGGGGTGATAGGACCAGTTTCCCAATTTGTTTATGATGTTTATACTAATGGGGTGATGTTTTTCTTTTCTGGGTTTTATAGGGTGAATACTTATTCTAACTTAATCTATCTTCTAACTATCATATGTAATCTACCATAATCAAAGGAAAACATCTAACTTTAAAACTATCCTGGGAGTAACGTTTACATATGCAATCTAAAATGATTTTTGAAAGCAATTGATAATAAAGATCATTCAGTCATGATAAGAAAATAATCCATTTAATAATGATCATTTCGTATAAAAAGTTAGCTGGAACGATATGAGAGATATATCACATAACGAGTCATTCATATATTCAGCATAAAGAATTAAATCATCATCATATAAAAGTGCAATAATGATAACTTAGAATTTAGACTTTCATACATAAATAACTGAAAAATTATTTATCGCTAGATTCACAAGTAAAAAGCATTAAGAGATAGAAGTACCATTTATAATATGTTCTACTCATGTGCTCTAGTAATATTGATCTATATTCAAACCACTTAACATAAACTAAGAGTACAAAAGTGCAATTTCAGTAGAAGATGTTAAACTCAAGTAGAAAATAAATCCCATTCCATTAATTTTACCAAAAACTCTGCAAAGCCTATCTAGGCCAAGTCAAAACCCTCCCAGTCCCACTATTGAAGATGTAACTGATCACCAACCTTCTAATGAGCAACCTCCCACTTCTGCTGGTTAGGCACTTCTTTTTTATTCTGATCAGGAACATCAGTGTTCTTTTTACTTCTTAAATTGTACTATTTATGTACTTCGAAAATAGTAGAGTCATACCCCTACTTATAGTCGAAGGATTCACTAGTTTGAGTCTGTTGTAACTGTTGAAGCATATATAATTCCTCATCATCCTGAGTCAGAAAGACTGTTTCCTCATCATCTAACCCCATTAAGTTGATCTGGGTGTCTAGCTCAGGGTCTTCTTGATGGGAGGTTTCAACATAATTCTCTTAGAAAGCGGGTCTAATGTTCTGATCAGGCCCATTTTTTCCAGTGTTTTGGTTCTAATTTTTCCTGAAGTTTGGATTCCTTACTGGGGGTGCCTGTTGGTTATCCCAGTGAGGTTTCCTTTCAATGACTTCTATCCTATCCATTAACCTTTCCATTCCTTTAGCTAAAACATCCATTTTTTGATCGAAGGGTGAACTTTCCTCTTTCAGGGGTGTTCTTCTCTCATTTCTAACCCTAATTCTTTTGGATAGCAGATTACCCTCTACGCTAACTACAACACTTTGCATCTCTTCAAGTGTAGGGGGATTCCTTTCTCTCAGTTGAAAAGCCATGTCTGTGTCAAATCCTTCTGGAAACTTAATCAAGGATAAGCCTAGTGGAGGCCTAAGGTCAAGGGGTATTGCATTATATACATTGTTAAACCTAGTATAGTAGTCCTGAACAGTTTCATTTGGTCCCCTTTTAAGGTTTTCATATTCAGATAAAATTTGAAGGGGGTTATTTTTCTTCTCCCACCTATTTAAAAATTGCTGATAAAGAACTTCTAAACTATCTATACTCTGAGGGGGCAAAGCCCTAAACAATGTTCTCGCATCTCCAGCTAGAGTTTGGACAAAGATCCTCATTTGGACATCTCCTATGTCAATCTCATGCAGTTCAAAATAATCTGTCATTTTCTTTGTGTGTTGTTTTGCAGTGTAAGTCTTAGTGCCATCAAATAAGGTAATTTTACTCTGATAATCTGTTGGTAAGATACGCTGAGGAGCAGGCATGATAAGAGGCACATATCTAAGTGCCATGGCTCTAAGTTGAACTGGATTGAGAACTGGAGTTGGGGTAATAGGGGGATTTGGGGTGATAGGGGGTGTTTGGGTAGTTGTTGATTGGGTGATGACAGGTTGATTTAGGAGTGAAGGTATGAATGGAGGTGTGGAATGAACTTCTGAGATGTGAGGGAATAATGGTGAACTAAAAGAGGTTGAAGCTGTTTCGGAAAGTTCAGGGATCCTATCAGTGGTAAAGGATGACTCAGGGGAATTTAGAAGGTACTGATCAATTGACAAGTTGGCTCGATGGATTTCAAGTTCTGCTGTGAATTATGGGTCTAAAACTGTGTCCTCAAGTTCACTTTTAGACTTGGTTCTGAATAGAGAAAGGTCAAAATACTCGTCAAACGGGACGTCTTCAATGAATAACCACTCAACAGGGCATGAATTGGATCTAAAAATAGGTCTAGGGCTTACTAAAATTTCTTGTCTTCTAATTATTCTCAGAATAAGGTTAGGATTATCAAATACAGGGGGAGGATTTGGATCAGGGTTGGCCCTGGTATAGTGAGTTCTCCCTAAAGCCAGGTTTTGAGTTTTTTATGATTATTTTCTTTTTTATGAATTTTCTGAAATAACTTCTAATAAACCCTTTTAAGATGCTTAAATAAAATTTTGAATTTTTCAAAGGTTTATTAAGATTGGGGTTAGCTTCCCCAGTATGGTCACCACTATGTTATCACTAAGATTTTTTTCCTTAGAAGTTATCAAAGAAGGAATAGTCCGAGGTAACCACAAACCTAATCTTTTAAGTATAGTTTCTAGCCAACCTACACTCAGAGAGGGCTCTCTCTTTATGACTTAACTTTGTTTGAATAAGATATTAGGCTAGTTCTTAGTGTTCATGATTGTTTTGTTTTGGTTGGGTGGTGGAATTAAGAAGATAGATGGGCAGAGCAAGTATTTAGGCCATTGGGCTATGGAGTCAATCAAGAAAGGCTTAACTGGATTTGATCTATCACTAGGGTAAGAAACCACAGAGCAGGCTAGCACATCAAAATAAAATCCGCAGGTTTAAATGGATGAAGTATTCCTAACCAGGGCAAAGGGAAATGAAGAATCCTTAACCGGGATTAAGATGAAGAAAGGAAGGATGATCAGTAGTAAAGGGCAATGAAGAATCCCTTATTATGGACCAAAGGGGGGGTAAACTACGAAATTAAGAGCGCAACTAAGAATTCCCAGACCAAGGAATTTTAGTAGAAAACATAAATAAAACAAACAATTAAAACAGAGAGCACTTAAGCTAATTCTAATGATATCATTCCTTGTTTTCTTTACAGATTTAATAAGAAATACATATGAATATCAATAACATGAAGAGAATACAATATTTAAACACGAAGAGATAATATTTATTTTTTCCAACTGTGCACAAGAATCCAATGAAATGTCCTTAGCTTTATTTCATTTCCAACAAAACTAGTCCAGACTTGAGTACAATAGCTCCTTAGCTCAAAAATAAAATATCTACAGAAATGTATTTTAATCCACCATAATTACTTCAATTTGTGAAGTATTTATACAAAAATTGATACAAAATATCTCATAACCATATGAGAACTATTCTAGGAAATAGAAAATATCTTCAACACGAAGATAGAGACAGATGGAGAACTATCTTCTAGCTATCCCTTTTATTGTGACTGTGCTGACTATTGTAACTCAGATTTGGTCTTCAATTTCTTTGTAGCTATGTGCTGGAATCACTTTCTATCTTCTACCTACTGATACTCTTTACCTATTCTGCTTTGATCCTGTCTTACCTATTTTACCTGGCAGCCATGTTTTACCATGTAGATTTACTACAGTAACTTATAGTAAATCAGTCAAGTTTGTCCACCATTCACTGTCAGGTAATTTCATCCTTTTCATTTTTCGGTAAATCTCATCAGCTTCTATGTACTTGGAAAAATTTGGCCTGCTTGTAAACAAGTGCTTGATTTCATGTTCTATCTAAAATAGATTTTCAAGGCCATCATAAAGTACCTTTCCATTGGGTAAAGATTTCACCCCTGAAGTACTAGCTTGGCTCCTAGCCAAATTGTTTAGCTTTTCAATGTAATCTTCCTGGGTAATCAATTTTCCATTTATTACCATAGGACTGGGAAGTCCTTTTTCTCTCAGGATGCCATACTTTAGCATAAAGTTGTTAATGTCTGTTTGGATACTCTGACATCTTTTCTCGAGATTGAGCATTAGTTTCCTTTTGGTGAGAACCTTTTTTATTTCTATACTTGTTGTTGTTTTGTCTTCTATCTCCAGTTCATCAAGCTAATATCGGTTTTTGCTGTTCAAAAATGTTATCAACTGATTGGCTTCTTCAGGTTTATTTCCCAATTATTCCACTGTTTTGTGGATTGCTTCTGTTGTTGCTGTAACCAATTCAATTTGTTCAAAAATAATATGAATATAAGGCCAAATATCATTGATTGAATCAATGATGTTGGCCCAAAGGATTTCTTTCATGTCTCCCAATGGCTCTTGTAATGTTAAGTCCTTTTCAAGGACTTTTATTCTTTCTATCATCCTATGGTTCTTCTGAGCTTCTTCCTTTTGCTTTATTTGAGCAAGTTTACAGTTGGTCTCTAAACTTGTCACTTTTTCTTTGAGTTTCTTAAGCTCAGGGGCCTAGATACTCATTTCTTCCATGGTCTTGATTAATTCCGCAGTCTTTTCTGTTGGTGTCTTTGTGCTTGTGGATGTACCTGTTACTAGCAAAGAAGTGGTTGGTGGAATTGTTGGCGCTAATGAAACAGCCAAGGTGGAGGGTACTGCTGTGGAAACTGTAGGTATTACAGTCTGAGGAGTGGTGGCCAACTCACTCTACTTGGACTGTATCAAATTATCTAATTCTTTTTCAGTTTCCTTCAATTGGTCATTCAACTTAAGGACTAGGTCCATAAGTTCTTCCTCCTTCTATGTTTCCAACTCTTGAGTTGTTAGAGGATGATGCAGAGGAGGAATTTAAGTTGTTTCTTCAGTGCAGCTATATCATGGTTATTCTTCTTTATAAGCTTCTCTGCAACTTTCACATCCTTGGGATCATGTTCCAGTTCTATGACCAAGTCCTCCAAGGACTTTATTCTGGTGTCTTTGGATTGAGAAGAGGCCTTCTCCAACTATAATTTTTTTGATATATTATTCAGCGAATTCTGGAGTTGGTGGGCTGCTAGTGCTTTTTTGGTCAAAGTGGAGTAGACCATTTCACCAGGTTGCTTATGTAATTCAATTTGGTAAATAGGATGAATATCCTTTGCCAATACCTCAAAATCTGTTTTGAGATAATCTGCCATGGATTTGGGTTGTTGTAAGGTTGGCTTCAAAAACTCATGTTTTTTTCCCTTCCTTTATATCAAAGGTTGACATTAGCCTTGTTTGGTTTGTTGGAGCCATTTTCAGGTAATGGGCATAGATTTGCACCTTTAGCCTTTCATTCCTTGCTTTGATTTCCTTATACTTTTCTTTGATATCTTGGCTCTGTCCAGTAGAAGCCCTGAAAGAGGATACCTCCACACTCTGTTTCCTTTCTAACATCTGAGCCTGTGAGGTGGAAGGTTCTTGCGTCCCTCCTGAAGGAGTGGTGTGCCTGCTTTCTGTCCTGTCTGCTCCTGAAGTTCCTGCTATCTCCTCAGTGTATTCCTACTCTGAATATGGATTCAACCTTTGCCTCTTAGCATAGGTTTGGGCAATAGGCCTACTGGAAGGAGTGGCCTCCTCTCTATCTCTTTTGAGGTTCCTCTCGTCATTTAGAGGATTCTGCAAAATGATTTGTTTAGGTTGAGCAAGTTCCTTTGAAATCTCAAGTTGCTCTGATTCTTCTCGCTGTTCTGAAAATTTTGGTTGCTTTGATGGCCCTGCTTCTGTTGTTTGTCCACTGTGTCCCTGTGATTGTCTCTGAGATTGAGACTCTCCTGGAAGGTATACAAATGAATCCTCATTAAGTCTTCTGTCTAAATCTATCAATACATTATCAACAACAAACTCTGTGCTATCTTGATCTATCAAAGTGCCTTCCATCCATTCGTATTGATTAGCATATTGTTCAATTGCAAGGATTCTATGGTGGATGTAAGGAGATAATCTATTCTTTAGTATCCTATTACAAATGAAGGCTAAAGGGTCATAATTCAATATAAAACTCTGTTTTAGTTTCATCTTTTGGAGGATTTCATCTGCTTCCTTTCCTGCTTCCCTACTGTTACAAATAAATGGGCCTAGCTGATCTTTTATTCTAAGTTGGGCTTTCTTCTTGGCTTTCACAAAATGCACCTCATCTAAATTGATCATTTGCCTATAGTACTCCAGAGCAAACAATCTCATGGGGAGGTACCTAGGCACTTTGTAGGGAGCCAGCTCACATCCATAGATCCTGATTTCAGTGTGGTTTTGGTACAAGTACCAATCCCCCACTTTATATTGCTTTGACAACTGTAGGACCCTCCTGATGTCTGCACTAATTATGGGGGGAGGGCTTCTTAATAGCATAGTTGTTACAGGGTACACTAAGAGATCTATGAAGTCGGTATAAGAATATTGAGAGTCAAATTGATGGATTAATGAAGTCCAGAAGATCATTGATCTAGGGTTTCCTTTGGTATCAAGCTTTTGGAGGGAAATTGGAAATCTATTAGCTTGATAATACAAGAATAAATGATATAGAACTGAGGAATATTTAAACACTCTTTCGTTTTCCAATCTCATGAATTGATCATGCATTTTGTCAGAAATAAACTTAGCATAGTCAAACATGATGGCTAGTGGTTGGCCAGGAGAGTAGATGGAAATGAAGGATATTATGATTTTATCAATAAATTCACTTGTGGTGTAGCCTAGCACATTGAATATCATGTCTATGATGTCTTGGCCAAGGTTGGTGAATAGAGTCCACATGTAAGGGGTAAGGGGGGGGGGGGTCTTTTGGATGGTATTTTTCTTCTCTGATGAAAGTCTGGTACAACTGAGCGAGTCTGATTGAAGTGACTATAGGGTATCTGTTCAGGATATATCCAATGGAAAGAGGAGTCAAACTTTAGCTTGGTTGTAATTGTAGCATTTTGTTAATGGATTCAGCGGTGATAGTAAACAGAATAGACTGGTCAGGAGTTTTTACTTCCCTTTGGATAGGATCATAGTTCATGTGGCAATAATGTACTATCTATGGGAAGATATGAACTATGGGGAGCTAGTATTTGGGTAAACCTGATTCCCACAGTCCAATTTGGTCTGCATGGTTCAAGTACCGGTCTCGGTATTTGCAGAATAGTTTTAAAGGGGATTTTGGGAGAGAGGTATCTCTAATCTCGAAATCTTTGTCTACGAGGGGGAGATGGTCTAAATCTCTGTGAGGAGTCGTAATGGGCATGATATTGAGCACAATTGGGGCGTCCATCCTTGGTTCTTGTGGATTCAATGACAGGGGCAAAGGGTTTCAGTGGAATTGGGAAGAATTGCTCTCTTTCATGGTGTTTGACAGTCACTAGGCAACTTATCTTACCAAATTACTTAGTATCTAAAAAAATTTAGTTTAGGCTTAGCAAGAAAACAGGGTTTCTCGGTGAAATTGTGGTAAATACCTGGTTTTTGGCTGTTGAACAGAGTAATGGTGATTGTGCACTGTTTGTAGGAAGCGCACGTTTTTTTTATTAAAACATTGTAAAGAGGAAAAGCGAGTTTTATAATTAAAAATTTTAAGATATATTTTTTCATTTTTATAATTTTTTTGGATGATAATGATTTTAATGTTAAAAAATATTGAAATAAAAATTATTAATGTAAAATTTAAATAGAAAAATTTATTTGTTGTAATTCACCCCTAAAATTAATATACATAGTTATAATTATAACATAGAGGTGGAGCAAATTTGAGCCTCTTAATGTTTTCTTTGATTGATGGAGTGATGGTGGAATGAAAGAGAAATGGAAACAAAATATAAAAGTGAGCTCTCTTAGCAGCTTGAAGCATGTGAATAAGGTACCCACTACGGCAGTTGTGTGGCTTCTCACAATATGCTCCATAGGTTGAGAAGGCAAGACACAGCAACCGTGATTGAAAAGCAAGAGTGTGAAGGAAAATCAAAGAGCTGGAAGTCACTATCCAATTTTACAAATTTACTTTTGGAGATGCTCCCTTCTCCACTCCACCTGGTACCAGTGTAGCCGGTGAAGACACTATTCCTGTAAGATTTTTGAGATACACAGATCTAGATCAGCAAAACAATAAACAAGCTTGCAAGAGAAGGAAGGAAGCGAGCAAGAATTGAGAAAAGAATGAAAAATTGATTCAACAATATTAGTTTTAGAATAAATACATAAAAGCAACTAAGTTAAGCTTAGTTGTACATGCAATAACTAAAGCTAACTAAAGCTAAGTGTGCTTTATCTTATGTTAATGTGTACATGTGCCACATGCAAGCAATAAGTTAATTGGAGCTAATCTAGGTGCATGTACACCAACACAGCTAGTCTAAGTGCATGTACACCAACAGAGCTAGTCTAAGTGCATGTACACCAACACCCCCCCTTAAGCATAACTTAGGTGAGTGTGATGCAAAATGAATGAGTCCCGGCAATACGGCGATTTTAGGTACCCATATGAAATGCATAAAAAAAAGTAGGAAAGAGGGAAAACCCAGTGGGAAGAAAACCCCCCCTCAAAATATAATGCAAAAGTAGAGAAAAGACAACTGCTAGGCAGTCGTGTCCTTCACCCTGAGACGATATCGCAAGAATCGAAACTTCTGCTCAGTGAAAGTCTTCGTGAAGATGTCAGCAATCTGCTCGGAACTAGGATAGTACTGAAGATCGATGATCCCATCATGAATGAGTTCTCTAATGAAGTGCATGTGGATCTCGATGTGTTTGGTACGCTGCCGCTGCACTGGATCTCTGCAAAACTTTAGCGTACTTTAATTATCGCACCAGATGACAGTTGGATGATGGACACTAATCCCAAGCTCAGATAGGAAATGTTGTAGCCAAATTGCCTGAATAGTGGCATTGACTGCTCCTCTATACTCGGTCTCTGCTGATGATAAAGCAATGGCAGCCTGCTTCTTACTTGACCAACAAATTGGGCCGAATCCCAAACTAAGTACATAACCGGAAGTAGACTTGCGATCAATGGTGTTGCTAGCCCAGTCTGAATCTGTGAACCCGATGAGATTCAAAGAACAATTGGCTGCATAATGAATCCCATAGGTGATTGTCCCCTGGACATATCGAAGGATGCGCTTTGCAGCATTCCAGTGTAACTCATGTGGCTTCTGCATGTATCTGGAAACTGCTCCGACAGCATAGGAGAGATCAGGACGGGAGTGAGTGAGATAAAGAAGACTTCCCACAAGCTGGCGATACAATGTGCAATCAACCAATGGTGTGTCTTTGCCATTCTTAAGCTTTATCCTTGATAAGAAAGGTGTGGCTGCTGGCTTGCAGTCACTCATGTGAAATCGTGCCAAAAGATCTCTGGCATATTTTGGTTGAGAAATGGTAATGCCAGAATCACGCTGACGGATCTCTAGTCCAAGGAAGAAATTTAGCAAGCCCATGTCGGTCATAGAAAACCGCTTATGCAAGGCAGTTTTGATGTTAGTAATGACAAAAGCTTAACTACCGGTTATCAAAAGATCATCTACGTAGAGTACTATGATCAACAAGGAGTCAATTTTCTTCAGAAAATAAACATTAGAATCAGATTTGCAGCGTACAAAATTTTGAGATAACAAATAAGAATCCATCTTCGCATACCATGCTCTAGGTGCCTGCTTGAGGCCATAGAGAGACTTCTTTAGTTTGCATACCAGAGATGAATTCTGCATGTATCCCGGTGGCTGCTCCATGTAGATTTCCTCCTCGAGATCACCATGAAGAAAGGCATTCTTCACATCCATATGATACACCTCCCATACTCTTGCTGCTGCAATGGAGAGAGCTAGCCGAATAGAATCCATTTTTGCCACTGGAGCAAAAGTCTCATCATAGTCAACACCATGTACTTGCTGAAAACCTTTTGCTACCAATTGTGCCTTATATCGACTAACTTGCCCATTTGATGCTTTCTTGGTCCGGTAAACCCACTTGCATCTCACAAGTTTGCAATTTGAAGGTAGCGGAACCAAATCCCAAGTCTAGTTCTCAATGAGAGAGTTATATTCCTCATCCATGGCGGCTTCCCATTCCGGATGCCAATTTGCTTCTGCATAAGTTTGTGGATTAGATCCATGCATCATATAAGCATGCATGGGCATGGATGGCTCCATAGCTAAGAGTGCTTGTGGATCTTCCTCAAACAGAGGGATAGAGGCAGGATCATCAAGGATATCACTCATGCTGCGCCATTTTTGTGTTGAAGGTGGTCGAGAATCTTCCGAACTACGTGAAAAAGTATGATCTCGATGTTCAACAACTGGTGGTCTAACAGGGGTCACAGGAAGAGACTCATCGTCATCAGAATGCTGGTCTGAAGTTTCATCTGCATACTCATCAATGAGTGGTGATGGAAACTTGGTAACAAGTTCATCTACTGGTGCATGCGAAATATATTTGTCAAACTTTACACTCCTTTCAATAAAGAGCTCTTCAGTGTGGATACCAAGCAATCTGTACCCTTTGACTTCATCAGAATATCCAACAAACATGCATGCTTTTCTTTGAGGCTCCAAAGCCTTTCTCTTCTCTAGAGGAATGTGGGCCCATACTCGAGATCCAAAAATGCGGAAATGACTAACTTCAGGTTGCATGCCAGTCCAAGCCTCAAAAGATGTTTTTCCAGTAACAGATTTATGAGGAGATCTGTTTTGGATGTATGAGGCACAATTAATAGCTTCGGCCCACAATTTCGACGGAAGAGATCTTTCATGCAACATGCAATTAGCCATCTCTTTCAAAGATCGATTTTTCCTTTCAGCCACGCCATTTTGCTGTGGAGTGTAAGGAACTGTATGCTGCAACTGTTATGCCTGCTTCATCACAAAGATTCTTGATATCTTTGTGACATATTCCTTCCCATTATTTGTGCGGAGATTTCTTGATGCTTTTCCAGACTGATTTTCCGCTTTGCGCTTGAAATCTTTAGTTGTTGAAAAACTTCGACTTGAGTTTCAAGAATTAACCCAGTGAATCTCGTGTATTATCTATAATGCCAACACATACTTTCTTTGCCATTGAAAGGCTCCGGAAATGGACCCATGAGATTCACTGTGGTACAAGTTCAAAGGTGAAGCGGCTCTCCTGCTGGCCCTTCTCGAATTTTTCTTGTGGATGCTTTCCAAGCGGCACATCATTACAAACACCATCTGAAAATTCAATGGTTGCATTTCCTTTGACCATCCCTTGCTTACTAAGCTGTTGCATATATCTGAAATTCAAGTGCCCAAATCTCTCGTGCCAAATCCTACTTTCTTCATTTGCATGCGTAAGTAGCAAAATAGAATCTGATTGAGGAACAAAATCAGAAAATGTATACATACGAGATTGATCATTTACCTTGCCAGATGAAATCTTCAAATTGGTTTGCATGTCATAAATGCTCATGGAATCTGGGGTAAATTCCACTTTCCTTCTGTTGCCTGTGTGTGTCATCTGATACATTGAGAGAAGATTCATAGAAAGCCTTGGAATATGCAAGACATTTTCAAAACTTCCATCTTCGAATTGCACTCTTCCTTGTCCAGTTGCTGCAACTGTAGAATTATCCCCCATGAGAATGGGAGGACCTCAGTATGCATGTAGAGAAGAAAAGGATTCCTTTGAAGAAGCCATATGATGTGAAGCTCCTGAATCGATGATCCATTCTTGTGGTGCAGAATGAAGAGCAATCAAAGCATGCCCGTTACCTCTTGGATCTGGTGTTTTTCTCCAGACTTCTTCTTAGCATTCTCAGGAATGTGGTCTCCAAGATTGTGTTGCTGGAGTGTCTGTGCCATAAGATCTATAGTCTTCTTCATGCATGCAGATTCAGGATGAAAACCACGGTGGCAATAATTGCACATTGATTTCCCTTTCGTTCCTTTCCTTTCCTTTGAGCCAGATGATCCATCAGGGGGTTTGGGATGTTCTCCCTTTCTTGGATCAGGATCCTTCTTCCCTTTTCCTTTCTGATGGTCTATGGAATTTGCCTTTCCTTTTGCATGCACAGTAAGTGCATGCGGTTTGGAATTTTTAAGTGTGCCCATTTTGATGAGCTTATCTTGCTCATGCATCAAAGACTGAATAAAAGAATCCAGTGAGGGCATCTTCCAAGCTGCACCAGTTGCAAATATGACTGTGTGGAATGTAGAGACGAATACTGCATACTCTGGACCAAGTTTTGATAAAATGGAAAGAATCAACTGATTTTCTTGCTTGGATTTGTTGATCCCGCATCCTTTCAGCTAAACCAACAAGGCTTTATACCTTGTGAAAAAATCTTGAATGTTCTCAAAGCTTCTCGGATCTAATGAGTTTAACTCATTTTCGAGAATGTGACCTTGCATTTCATCCTGTTTTCCAAACAATCCTTCCAAAATTTTCCATACTTCATTTGGAGTTGAACATGATTCAACATGAAATAGAAATTCCGGAGAAATAGATAAACATAGGATGTCGAAGGCCTCGTCCATGCGATTGAAATATCTTGTTTTCTCCATTGCCAATGTTGGTTCAACTTCTATTTCCATGGTTATTCGAAATAAGCCTCTACTTCTGAGATGAAGTTGAATCTTTGGCTTCCATTCGAAATAATTATATGGAGTGAGAATTGCCGATTGTGGAAACTCCAATTTAAACTCCATCCTTTGTTGTTGCTTCAATCTTCTGAACCTGCAAATAAAATTTCTTGTGCACTGATTACAAATCCCAATGCTCTGATACCATGTAAGACTTTTGAGATACACAGATCTAGATCTGCAAAATAATAAACAAGCTTGCAAGAGAAGGAAGGAAGCGAGCAAGAATTGAGAAAAGAATAAAAATTGATTCTACAATATTAGTTTTAGAATAAATAAATAAAAGCAACTAAGTTAAGCTTAATTGTACATGCAATAACTAAAGCTAAGTGTGCTTTATCTTATGTTAATGTGTACATGGGCCACATGCAAGCAATAAGTTAACTGGAGCTAATCTAGGTGCATGTACACCAACACAGCTCGTCTAAGTGCATGTACACAACCAAAACTTCTTTAATATTTTGGAGAAAATGAATTCATTTTTATAAAAATATTGAAGATTCCTGGTCAATCGATCTGACATGTATATTGCAATATAAATCTGAAGAATTCATGAGATTACTTCATGTTTTAACATATTCTTTTAATGATAGATGTTACCTTGCAGGAAAATCTCAAAATTTTCCTTCATATTACTTCAGTACATTAATGCAAATGCATGCGCTGGTCCAATGGGGCAAATGCATGGATTTAGTTGTTGAATGATATATCATGGATGCTGGCAGATACATGATGGAAGCCGCCATGATGAACAAATAATAGAGAAATTGTAGATGTACCGTCAAACGGCCAATGCCGATATACAATGCTTAGAATTTGCTTTGGCCATATTTTAAATGGCAAATTTTACAAATATGTTGATAAGAAATTAAGATTATATTAATAATGATAATTTAGGGGAATTATTATTATTATATTATAATAATTATTAAATGCTAATTGCAATTATTTTTAGTTGTTGAGTTGAATGACTATTATCATTTTGGATTCAAATTTTTAGTAGTGATACGATGGGTTTTGATAAATATTGCTGTGATGGTTTTAAAGTTGGAAAAAAACATTTTTAAATGTGTATAATTGACAGTTGACATAATAACATTGTCACGCTTACATTCTTTTTGGAAAAACCAATTTTTCCTAAAAAAAAAAAAAAATATTAATCACCTATTGG
>APFE031609671.1:46265-60569 GCA_000404065.3 Pinus taeda
AAGCCTCTACTTCTGAGATGAAGTTGAATCTTTGGCTTCCATTCGAAATAATTATATGGAGTGAGAATTGCCGATTGTGGAAACTCCAATTTAGACTCCATTCTTTGTTGTTGCTTCAATCTTCTGAACCTGCAAATAAAATTGCTTGTGCACTGATTAACAAATCCCAATGCTCTGATACCATGTAAGATTTTTGAGATACACAAATCTAGATCTGCAAAACAATAAACAACCTTGCAAGAGAAGGAAGGAAGCGAGCAAGAATTGAGAAAAGAATGAAAAATTGATTCAACAATATTAGTTTTAGAATAAATACATAAAAGCAACTAAGTTAAGCTTAGTTGTACATGAAATAACTAAAGCTAACTAAAGCTAAGTGTGCTTTATCTTATGTTAATGTGTACATGTGCCACATGCAAGCAATAAGTTAACTGGAGCTAATCTAGGTGCATGTACACCAACACAGCTAGTCTAAGTGCATGTACACCAACAATTCCGGCAGTTATTGGCTACGTAGTGTAAGTAAATACGTGCTCAAAGTTTTCGTCACTGCCTCTAAAAGCAAACAGCTTGACAAAAACTTTTCGACTTATTTGAAGAAATTTAGGAAATTTGTCACTTACAACGAATTCGAATTCAATTCAATTTAATTGGGCAAAAGTTCGATTGTGTAAAGTTCAGTACATATTTTTTTTTAAGAGAATATACATTTTGCCAACATTAATTTATTATATATTTTTTTTTTAATTTTAAAAAAATTATAATTTTATCTAAAATATTAATTACAATTCATTAATTCTTTTCTTATAATTTTGGTTGGTTTATATTTAAAATAATGTATACATAAATAAGGGACAAAATGTATAAATTTATTTAGATTTTTAAATTAGAAAATAAGTAAATAAAATTTAATAATATGAGTAATAAAAGCTCAAATTGAATTTCAATTAAATAATAAAGATATTATATTTTGATCTCACAGACTTTGGTGATCCATAATGATTGTTTGAGACTAACTTTCTTTAGTCATATAGAAAATAATTCTATGTGATTAATCAAAAAGTTAGTCTCAAACAAAGATATCGTGTATTAAAAAGTAAGTTACAAATAATTTCTCATAACAAAAAAATTATGAGTCAATTAATATTTCTATCAAAATTTATTCAAGAATAAATATATGTACATATTAATCTTTGTGGTGAAACACAATAAAATATATTTTTAATTTAAATTCCACACTAATATCCTAGATTTCAATATCTGCCAATATTATAATTATTATCATTCATTTTTAAATATATAACATTTATATTCCTTTTACCATATTTTAATAAAAACTTTACTAAAACTGATTTTTAAAAATAATAATTTTTAATTATAAAATTATTAAAAAATTAATTTAAAAATTTATAGATTTTTTATTAATCAGAAAAATCTACACCGTATTAGAAATTACGAAGCAATGGTATCAGCGAATTCCCCATTATTTTTGGCCAATACAACCAAACTTGGTAACTATGAATTACAACCAGGTTCTACGTAGTTAAAAAAAAAATACTAATGTTATTAGTGGGCAACGCAATTTAAATGCTGTTATTTTTCCTTAAGTTGTATCCGTTGAGCGTATGGAAATATGTAATTTAAAAGAAAAAATGAAAAACGACGAGATAGCAGATATATTGACTATCTATTTGCATTTGTATTTTGAAATCAATTTTATACATTAAAACTATATAAATTTAATGTCAAATGTAAGGGAAATATATAAATTTATTTCTGAGTTGGGAGCTCATCAAAGGAAGTGACTTGGGAATTTCGTGGGTGAAAGAGGGAAGCATCTCGCCACCGAGAGACCACTGATCACCCACCACATAACATGTCAGACGTACCAATCAAAGGAAGCGACTTGTCAATTTCGTGGCGAAAGAGGGGAAGCATCTCGCCACCGACAACACCACATGTGAGAGTAGCAGTAGACAATGGAGACCGCTGATCACGCGTTGAGTCCTATGGAGATAACCTTTTCCCGCTGGATGATTACGGTGTTATCTTTAGTTTATGGCAACAGTTGGTTGAGAGGGACATAAAGTTTGGAAAAAAAAATTATAATTATGGAAACGGTTCGTTGAGAGGGACATAAAGTTTGGAAAGAGGACGATTCAATTATAATTTTAATATTATTTCTTTAAAACTACTTAATATTTAACAATTATAATGAAGTCGTTTGAATCCTTAGATGGAAAATGTCCAAAAGTTTTATGAATGAGGAATTTAATGGGGGAATAAGGTTAATTTTGGATAATTATATTTAATTATAATTTATTAGGTTTTATTGTAATTATTTACAATTAATTATATTAGTTAAAGAATTAATGGGTTAATGAGTAAGATATATGAATTTGTTAGTTGATTAACGGTGAGACTTAGTGTGAGTTAGTGATTAATGGTTAGATGGTGTGTTGGTTAATAAGTTAATGGTAAAGGGATTAATGGATTAGTAGTTTAGTTATTTTGGTATATTGATTTAAGGGGTAATGGTTGCTTAGATGTTAAAGGGTTTATAGTAATGAATTGAGGTTAATATTTTAGGGGTTTATGTTTAACTTAGGTTTACAAAGTTATTAGAGCCTCGAATATTAATGTTTTGATGACTAGATAAAATTAATAAATTAAAGAGTGAAGTGTTAATGAATAAACTAGGAAAAGGCTAATAAAATAATAGGTTAACATAATAGCACCAATATTCTTGAATTCCATTTTACAAAACATTAAAATCTCTATTATTATATAAAGTTCGTTTTGTGAATAGTGTAGAGTTCATTTTGAACTTAATAATGATTAACAATAAAATATTGATAACTAAATAGTTAAAAACAATGAACAAACATCATTTTGTTTTAAATCAATAAAACCAAGATAAGAGCTCTCTAAAATGTAAGAATTAATAGATGGTTAATGCCCTCATTTCTATTGCTTGAAATTTTTTGGTAAAACCTTTTGATTTTCAAAGTTTCATGAATTGTATTAAATAAAACAAAATAGTTACAAAATCCATATTTCATTTATCATAAACCCCTAAGTATAGAAACACATTGTAGAGTATTAGTGAAACTCTTCTTCATTTTGTTTTTTTAATCAAAATGCAACAATAAATTTTTTAGTGAAACTATTGTTTGTTGTTGTTTAAAGTGTGTTTTTAAATACATAAATGGATTTAGTGCATGAGAAAACCCTAAATAACTCAAATTATGTAGATTTCACAACTCAAATTTGTAATCCAACAAATTCTTCTTGTATTTTAAGTAAAATTGACAAATTATATAGCCCCCCTCCACAAAAAACTTAAAAAATTTAAAATATGATCACTTTAAAATAGTAATTACAAAAATGAACTAATTCTTTTGCCATATAAAAAATCATATACTTGTTATTCATGTGAATTAAGTACACATAGAGACATTTAGCAATGGATTTTTCAATAAAAGTATTGATGTAGATGAAGTTTTTGATAAAAGTATTGATGTACACATAAAGAGGTTTAGGTTGACCTACTGCCTAGCGAGTACGTCAATGGATTTTTTAGACAACTGATCAACTAGGCAATTATGTTCTCTATGAATATGGAAAAATCTAAGTTCCTTGAAAAATTCCCGCAACTACATAATCTTCAATTTCCACAGTAACAAAATTAAGTTGTTTAAAGAACTAATACCATTTAGCCAATCAATGGCCACTCAAGAGTCGTCAACTACCTGAAATATTTTCACGTTTCTTTATGAGATGGAAAAAAATGTGAACCACAATCCCACAAGCTTTGCTTTGTTCTTTGTTTGCGTGTCCAATCCTAAACTAAAGGAAAACGGGTGATCAAACTTCTGAAAAAAGAGGATGTTTTCTCCACATTTGTTAAGGTCTCTATTCTTGGCCTTGTCAAAGAAGGCTTGGTGTAACTCTTTGGAAATCAATGGGCCAATAGGAACCCATGTAGGTTTAATGCACCTCTCCTCTTTGAGCTCAAAAAAATAGTGTTTGATTTTGCAGATAACTTAGCTAGGAATATTGGCTTCATGTTCCTTGAATATGATCATATTCCTAGAAAGCCAAATTTTCCACATAAAAAGATAAGGTAGAAAAGTAAAGGGAGCGAGTAAAGGCGTTGTCAACCAATCAAATATCCACTCAATAAGAGTTTGACCCTCCCATAATCTGGGACATGCCAATTCAAATTGACCAACCCACCAAACAGAGAGGGAAAAGTCACATTTGGAAAAAAATGATCCACAGTCTCTAAATCCTTTTAACATAGTGTGCACCAAATTGGGGCTACCCAACCTCATTTCTACAAGTTCTTATGTGTTAAAAATCATTTTATGGAGTGACAACCAAAAAACCAATCAATTTTTAAGAGGAAATTTCCATTTCCATATTACAGTGTACTACTAAAAATGGCTTGTCCCCTACTCATGTTCATTTTCTACTTCATAAGCTACTTTGGTCATGATCGCTCTATTTAGTTTATTTTTGGTACACAACAAGTGGTCTAAACCTCACCTTAGGGAAATGCCATTATCTATTGAGGAGATAATGGTTGAAGACCATTCTTTTGCTTGATTAATTGAGAGACCCATTACATGTGTTGTATACCACTTCTTTGAAGAATAGATGTCATTTAGATAGGCCACATTAGCAAGCGTGTTGATAACTCTAAACTATAGAACCATCACAAGGATTAATGATAACCTCTTGACTCCATTATCAGTGATCTAAGGATAAGATGCTACCAAGGCCTACAAGATGTTTGACCCACATTTTCCTGATTTTGAATATGATCTTATCCATTCAGTACAAGCTTGTTCCTTTAGTACTTGTCCCTCATAAGTCTAACCGAGAGACTTGTATCAAACATACATCTCTAGAGGATTTTTTTTTGCTAGGCATTTAACAAAGGATAAAATACTCCTTATTCCCTAGCCTCTAATCTTCTTCGACTCAGCTAATGATTTCCATCTTGCTAAAGAATCTAGTTTTACTTCTACCTTTCCATAGGAAGGAGAAGCAAAACCTTTAGATTTTCTCCATAATAGATTTGGGTACACTAGCCAGTGCTAACCAGTAAAATGGTATTCCTAACTAGCATAAGTCAATTTCCTAGAGTGAGCCAACAAGTTCACTAGTGAGTAATCCTACATTCAACCTTCTTAGCTAACCATAGCCAATATGTGATTCTATAATTGTTAGCTTTTAGTTGATAATCTAAGTATTTCAAAACAACTTCCAAAGAGGAAAATGAAAAGGAAATAAATGTTTAAGATCCATCAAAAGGTGATCTAAAATTCCATTATAATAGAAAAAGGAATTTGTGTTAATTATTTCCATTCATGATGCTTCAAATAGAGATTTAGGGAATGTCGAATGGTCCTCAACTCCCCTAAGGATCCATGTCCAAAAATAAGGACATCATCAAAAAACATAAGTTGTAATAGTTTGATTAGAGAAGAAAATTGAATACATTTTTGTTTACCATTCCTTATAGCTTCATTTAATTGGATATTCAATCCCTTCTCTACTAGTAGAAAAAATGAAGGAGATAGTGGGCATCCTTGTCTGACTCCCCCCATTGCCTTGAAGAACTTTGTCATTGAACCATTCACTAGAAAAACAAAGTTGGCTAAGGTAACACAAGCCACAATCCAATTAGTCACTCTGAATGAAAGGCTAATTTACAAAAGGATAAAACTCAAAAATATCTAGTTGACCCTGTCGTACAACTTCACTAGATCTAGTTTCAATACCAAACCCAACAAATTATTTTCTTTCATACTATGAAGTCCCTCTTGTGTGGTTCTGCTGTAATCAAGGATCTATCCATTGAATATGAACCCAAATTGTTCTTGTGATATACCTCGTGACAATAATTCTCTTAATTTTTCAGTGATAATTTTAGCCTAAAGTTTATAGAGGAAGTTGCATAATGAGATGGGCGGAAAGTCTCAAAAGTCCCTGGATTTGACTTTTTAGGAATTAATGTGATGAAAATTGTATTTAGAGCACGTGGTACTCTTCCCATTACTCTAATATCCTCCATGACCTTTATTATGTCCTTACCCAAGAGATTGAAAAAGGTCAAATAAAATTCAACTATCGAATTGTCGGGGCTTGGGCTTATGTCTTTCTTTGCCTTCCTAAGTGCCCCAAGGGTTTCTTTCTTAGTGACTATCACATTTAATTTCAAATTATTCCTATCATTGAACATCTATGGGCACAGAGGAGAGGAACCGATTCATTGTTGAATTAGTTCTACTAGGATCAAAAGTACTCCATGTGGATTGTAGCAAAGTTGTATGGCAAGTTATCATGTAACCAATGGGGATTAAACTTGAATGGTGATATCTTCTTTTTTGAAGGTTGAATCAGTTGTCGGAAGATAGTGGATTGGTTCAAGGGATCCAACCTTGCATCCCTTATCCAACTTCTATATGGCCCAATAGATGACAACAAATTTTTAGCTACAAGGTATTGATCTAGTCTTTTTCAAATATCCTTGTTCCACGCCATCTTATTTCTCCATATCAACTTGAAAGTTATAACTTATATTCCTGGTAAAGTGTGTGTGTGTGTGTATATATATATATATGAAAGAAAAGAATTCATTATTAACCATGAAAAATCATTATTACTCATTGACCTATCTTATCTAATATGTGCCCGACCATTATGATATCACCTCTCCGCAATAATAAAGACATTTAAGTACTTGAACATTATAACCATAATCGATTTTTAAGTCATACATTTAATATGGCCCTCACTTAATAAAATAGTACATATTAATATGTTCATTTATTATTTCGATTTTTTATTGATAAATAACTTATTTTGTTTATCTAGACAGATAATATTTTTTAAATTATCTTTTATTTTTATTATATTAATCTTAGTAGAATAAAAAAAACATTAACATCATTTAAACATTCATATTATATATAAAATACGTAGTCTACTAATAGATTGAATTTTTTTTTTTTTTTTTTTATTTATTTATTTATTTATTTAATTTATTTTTATTTTTTTTTCGCCTAAAATTTATAGATTTTTTAATAACCATTATTTGTTTAATTTGCAAAGTTTAGGTGTCTGAGGGGTATTTTATGGTGCTAAATCCATTTACATATTCAAAAGTGCATTTTAAACAACAAAAAATCACAATCTCTTTAGAAATTGTATTGTCATTCCGACCAAAGAAACCATTCAATCTCTAAACTAAACCTATAAAATTATTCTATTTAGAAACAAGATAAAATCTTCATAATAGTTCTTTTTAAAATCAATAATTTAATATTTTATTAATATTTTATCGGAAAAACTATTATATATTTTTTGTTACATTGTTGTAGCAATTGTCCATCTAAGGATTTTGATAGACCATGGATTTCACAAACACGAGAGAGGAAACTGCCATGGATTTGTTAAACTCAAAAGAATCACCCGACTTGGGGACTGTCTTTAGAGTGAATTTTTTTCCTCTCTTTCTCAAAACCTTGGTCCAACCTACAAGAGGTGGGTCAAACAAAGTAATTTGCAAATTATTGATGAGAGCTGAAGGAGATTCCTTGTCAATGTCAAGAAATGTTGATTCATGACCATGCTTCAACATACCCAAAAAGACATCTTTATTTATCAACTTCCTACTTGTAGGGGGAACTGCGATCCCTATTGAATCCTCATAAGCTTGATGAGTAGTGATAGTATGACCTTGGTCTCGCAAAATCATATAATCATCAACACCCTTATCCTCTTGATCATAAATAGTAGAAGTCTCCCTCTATAGCAAGGATGGTCACAAGATTTATAACTTTTGGATTTAGAATTTTTGTTGTGTCGCTTCTTTATGGAGTTTGACAAAGTGCAAGAATTTTATAAATTTCTAGTTTGAAGACAAATACGACACCGAGATGTAGTAGTCTCGTAATTCAGAGATTGGGTCCAATGGTAATCATCAATTTTTAAATTTATTTGATCAGAAAATCCTTTTCTAATGTCAATTTCCACACATATTCTTCCATAGGGGTACAAGCCATATTACCCTCAATAGGTATCTATGGTAAGATAATGACCCAAGGAATTACCTTTTCTCTAAAAAATCGAAAAGTGCGATAAATGGGTAGGCAAATTAGGAAGTCGAACCCAAATTAGAAGCTTGGTAATGACTACTATAGAGGGATCAAAATCCCAAAACCAGGGGGTTATGAATAAAATGAATTTAACCCAGAGCCAAGGCCCACTAGTTAGGGCCTTCGGTAATCTTTCGGTTCATCAAACAACACAAGAAACCCTTAGAGAAAAATATGACCTTGCACTTCTTAGTCTAGGACACATGAATCCACTTATAAAAGTCCATTGAATGTGGCCATAAGCCATTGAAGTAGAAAATGAGACCTGACTAAGTGTAGAGCTTAAGGTATTCCTCTAGATTTCGGTGTGAAATTTCAATAGAGGGCACATCCTTAGCCTTGTCCACCTGGAACAACTTAGGTGGTGCCTGGGACTGTTGAGAGTTGGGTCTTGTCTTGAGGGAATCCTTGAAGGACAAAGGATTTCAATTTGAATATTCCCCACCACCCCTGGCCCCACCATTCACGCATGTAACTAGAGATATAGAGGCATGCTTCTTGATGCCAAAATATCTAATTACCTAATCCATCTTAAGTTTCCTTCCTTTGTAAAGAAGCCTTAATGAACTAACCATAATTCTTGTCAACTCTTTAATATTGGTTGCAAGCATGAATACACCACCAAATTCATTGACCATGATGTAGAGGGATTCTCCAGATGGAGATCTGAAAAATATTGGGGATTTTTGGAGATAAGTATCCCCAATTCCTTTTTCATCAGACTGGTGATTTTTTTCACTAAAAGGAAAATAACCTCTAGCAGAAGTTTTTGTGGAAGCCCCTATAAAAATAGCCTAAAAATATGTTTGTAGTGGAGGTCACTAGCAAAGATCAGTGGGCAGATATTTTAGAAGATGTTTTTAATGGTGCATCTATGATACCCAAATTCACCAGTGTGTTATATAATCATATGCACCGATGCTTAATAGAATATGGTGCAGCGTGACAGAGCTTTTTTAATAAAAAATAAAAATGTAACGGTGCGTTAAGTACATAATGCACACAAGTGCATACAATACTTGATAACACTAAAAAGGGTTGAATTTAAAAAAATGTAGGTCGTAAAATTCATTTTTCCCAGTCTGGTGCTATACTCTCACGATGCCCCAGTGCTAAACAAGTACATGAACACCCCTAGTGAGTAACCAATATAGAGCATCGATGCTTAATAGAAAGTGGTGCACCATTGCATGGTTATTTTTTATACAAATAAAAAACAATGGTGCACTACCTATATAAGTCTCACCATTGTGTATACTACCCAATAACACCAAACAAAGATTAAATTGAAGAAATAACAGTCGTAAATTCATTTTCACCATTTTGAGGCTATACTGAAATGATGCACCGATGATTTTAATGTATTTAAATGCACTAGTGCATATACAATAAGGTGCAACCTGATATGGTTTTAATTTAAGAAAATAACAGTGCGATTAAGAAAGTACATGCACTAGTGCGGTTACCTTAACACACCAGAGTAGGGTTAAATAAAGAAAATACACAAATCGTAAAAATTCATTTTTACCATTTGTAGTGTTGTAGAGCTCTAAATCGATGATGCTACTCATGTCTTTGTCAAACTACCTACCGTCAATGCTTCCATTTCTTTCCATCCTTTTGTATATTGGTTAGTGCATTGCTTTCAAATTTTCTCAAATAGTGCTCGAATTTGTTTTTTTCATTTAGGTGGTAACCATGCCTCCCTCACAAGGAAATGTCTAGGAAATGTCCATGTTTCTCTTTAATTTAACTTTTTAATGGAGTAGAATTGAAAATTAGGTTAAAAATCCATTAATTTTTTTTTCATATGCAATGGGTTCGACTAGTTCAACTTGCACTGATGGCGGTACATCCTATAAATTTATAAGGTGCACCACACATTAATTCATTCCGTTAACACATCGTAGTTGTGTGGTGCATTTGTTAAATTGATACACACTGAGAAAGTTATAATCTTTACCATGGCGAGTTTGGTAAAATTTACTTCCCGGTGCATTTTTTTTTACTAAATGCACTGCATCCATAAATATTAAAAAAATATAAATCGTTGCATTCATTAACCTGAACATTTCGTTTCGGTGTGAAAAAGTTATGAATATGCATCGATGTGAATTGTGTGCCAATGCACCACGTCGATAAATAAAATAATCAATGTTTACCAGTGCGTCAAGTAGCTATACACATTATTGTCGGTGCTTTATTAGGTTTTTGGTGCACCCGTGTGAATTGTGTGTCGATGCACCACGTCAATAAATATAAATAATCAATGTTTAAGCTGTGCACTAAGTAGTTGTATGCACCATTGATGGTGCTTTATTGGGTTTGTGGTGGACTGTGTACTATGAGGAGGCTACCTCCCCTAAGGGTCACTTTGGCTTGTTGGCACAGATGATCTGTCGATGGGATATCCACCAAGAATTTTTTTTTGTCGGTCATAATATGCAGTATGGGCCCACTGAGGAGGACACACATTTTATCATTGCCGTATCCAGGAGAGGTGAGGATTTTCCCTAGTTCCCTTATGTCCCCTATGGTGTTTCAACAAAGAGTCAGCTTGTATACTCTCAGAGATATCTTGGGGATCATGTAATGTGTGCAACATCTTTTTAGGTGTCTAGTGGAAAACTATGAATCACATCTTTTGGTGGAGAGGAGGTTAAGTGCCTCTCACTATTATTTAGTACCATCTCGCACTATACTAGTGATGGGAAACACAATAGTTTCCCTCTTTCATTTTATGATGATTCTTTGGTGCAAAGGCCATGATGTATAAGAGGGTCTTCCATTTTTTTGCGAAAATTTTGTATGGATTTAGATAGATATCATGCTATGATACATAGGAGGGCGAACTTCCCTTTTGCATCAGAACTTTGTTGTTTATTTTTTGAGAGGTTTCCCAAGGTGAGGCCTACTTTTCACCATCACCCTCGTAGGTTGATGACTAAGGTGCCGATGCACATGCAGGGCAAGATGATGCCCAAGAGGGGCCTGCCAGAGTATCTGACTAGGATTTATGCTGAGGCACAGGGGCTACTAGGCAGTGTAGATGACTACATGTTTTTCTTGGTGTCATGTCCTTACGCAGAGATGGAATGGTGACAGTGTCCCAACATCCTCCTCACACTAGATGAGCCTGCAAAATGGTAGAGTAACATTAGTGTTTTATTTAAGTTAATCTAGTTTCATTTTATTGTCTTAATTAATTATAATAAAATTTATTCTCTCACTTTCTTCAACTTTTTTTATTAAAATGTTTAATGAAATTGTCTAATTATTTTTGTATACTGTAGATTTTGTAGACATCGATAGTTTCATTGGGGACATGCCTCTTACCCCACCAAAGGGAGATGTAGAGATAGTCGAGGTCGCGGAGGGTGAGGCACGTCGTCAGATGTAGAAGGGGCCGAGCATGCGAGCACACAGGGTTGGTGTTAGATTCAAGATGGAGTGATGTGACTAAATCTCTATAATTTCAGTTGAGGAGGGAGTCTACCCTAAAAGGGCTCGAGACATCAGGGTAGATCCTAGGATCTTGGAGCTCTTTACACACTTTCTGCATGATATGATGTGTCTTAAGCATCATATCATCAGAGATTCCAAGCTACTCGCAGTGAGGAGGGATGGGCACGTAAAAAATACAAATGATTCTTCACCCAATACTGCCCCATCAGATCATGATGATGAGGGTGATAATCCTTATAATAATCAACGTGGTTCTCTTACTGGTAATGCCTCAGATACATAGTATTACCCAAGACGTACTACCCTGTTAGATCGTGATCATGGTGCCAATGATCCTTCTATTAGTACACCAAATCTTCATCATTCACCTCATGATCACTCACTGCCTCTCTTTTTTGATCCTCATAGAGCAGACCAACCACCTTCTCCTCCACCTCATAGTTCACTTGTTGAGGTAGTTGACCATCTATCATCTTTTGCTACAGACCATACTACCAATACTATTGTTGTATCAAATATTTAACTTGATCGATTCTTGTCGTGAAAGAAGATGGTGAGCAATGGAAAGATAGAGATTGAGAAATTTAATGGTCAGAGTTTTAATTTGTGGAAACTCAAGATGGAGGATCTGTTGGTGGATAGATATCAGTGGATCGTGGTAGATCCTAGTACTAAACCAACGGGAGTGTCCAATTAAGAATGGAAGAAGTTGGATCAGAAGGCAAAGAGCACAATACGATTGTGTGTCTTAGATTCAGTATTGTTGAAAGTATCAGTGGAAGCTATGGCGAAGGCTTTGTGGGACAAGTTAGGGACTTTGTACCAATCTACGTCTCTGGTGAATAAACTGTTCTTACGGAAAAGGCTGTATAACCTGAGGATGAAATATGGAGACTCGGTGACAGAGCATTTGAACGCATTTAATATTGTGGTAAGTCAGTTAGCATTTATTGATATTAAAATTTCAGATGAAGATAAGTGCATCAGTTTGTTGTGTTCTCTACCAGATTCGTGGGATATTCTGGTTATTGCAATAGGTAGCAATGCAACTGCCTTGCAGTTTGATGGAATAGTCTCATCCTTGCTGACGGAGGAGATGAGACGGAAAAATATGGAGAGCCAGAATGGTGATGCCTTGTCTGTACGAGGACGGTCCCATAATAGAAACAAAAATAAGTCATCGAGTGGGATATCTAAATCTAGAGAGAGATCTAAATCTCTAGGAAAACCTATAAAGGTGATGTGTTGGAAATGCAGAAAGGAAGGGAACTACAAAAGGGAATGTAAATCTAAAGCTCCTGATAAAGGAAAGGGATCTGATGATGCTCCTTCTGCAGAGGCGAAAACCACCTCAGATGAAGGTGGGGATGTGTACTTGGCTTCTTCAAGAACACATGTAGATCATGAGGCATGGTTGATGGACTCAGGTGCATCCTTTAACTTCACTCCCCATAGAGAGTGGTTATGTGAGTATGATAAATATGATGGTGGTGATGTCTTCTTGGGGGATGATGAGAAGGCTAAAATCATTGGTTGCGGAAAAGTAAAGTTGAAGTTGCAAGGTGGAAGGGTTAGAACACTTCCGGGTGTTTTGCATATTGCTACATTAGCTAGAAATCTGATTTCTGTAAGCAAGTTGGATGATGCAGGTGTAAAAATAATGTTCAAGAAGGATACCTGCAAGACGGTTAGGGGAGCACTAGTATTGATGCAGGGGGTTCGAATTGGAACTCTGTACAAGCTGCAAGGTAGCACTGTTGTTGATGGGTGCAACAGTTCTGTGGTTCCTAAAAGTGGAGCAGAAAATCTAGTGGTCTCCAGAGAGAAGACCATGTTGTGGTATCAAAGGCTTGGACATATTGGAGAGAAGGGCCTTCTAATAATTCATGGTAAAGGTATGGTAGAAGGTATGAGTAATAGCTCTCTGGATTTTGATTTCTGTGAAAATTGTGTATATGGAAAGCAGAATCGGGTGAGTTTCCCCTCTGGTGGTAAGAGGGTGAAACATATATTAGAGCTTGAACACAGTAATGTGTTTGGACCTGTGAAGGTTCCATCACTGGGTAAGTCTGTGTACTATGTATCATTTATAGATGACTTCTCAAGGAGTACATGTATATATTTCCTTAAAAAGAAATCTAAAGTCTTTGACAGGTTTAAAGAATTTAAGGCTCTGGTGGAAAACCAGACAGAGAAGAAGATAAAGGTGTTGAGGACAGATAATGGTGGAGAGTTTTTCAGTAAGGAATTTAAAGAATTCTGTAAGAAGTTTGGTATAGCATGCCAAAAGACTACTCCATATACACCTCAACAAAATGGAGTTGCAGAAAGAATGAACAAGACGTTGATGGAAAGGGCAAGAAGCATGCTCAGTGGTGCCCGGTTAGGACAAGAATTCTGGGCAGAGCCAGTGGAGACATTATGTTATTTGGTCAATAGATCACCTTCGTCAGTGTCAGAGGATAAAACTCCACAAGAGGTATGGACTGGTAAGAAACCCTCTCTTTCACATCTGAGAGTATTTGGATGTGATGCATATGTACATGTTCTAAAGGAGAATCAAACCAAGTTGGATAGTAAATATGAAAAGTGCATCTTTATTGGGTATAAGGATGGTTTAAAGGGTTATAAGCTTTGGAACCCAGTCACACGGAAGGTTGTGTACAAC
>APFE031609675.1:0-13275 GCA_000404065.3 Pinus taeda
TAACTAATATTTTTGGGGTGTTTTTAAAATTGAGTTGGTTATTGGCTTGGTTTTTTTTTTTGTATTTTTTCTGGAAGATTTTTCAAATTATGAGAATATATGGCTAGGAATATGAGAAATGGAATTTCTTGTTAAAATTGGGATCATCAAAGGTTCTAGAAATTTGGCTCAATTATCTTATATGAATTTGGTGCCTAGATTAACTATAACTTTAACAATAAATATATATATATATAATTAATATTACTCAATACAACTTAATGCTTTTATTTCCCGAACAATAAATTTATAAGACTACCGCTCAGAGAGAAGAATAAAGTAAATTCATAGTTATACAGCTCCAGACATAAAATTTCAGAATGCAGCACTTAGAAATTCTGGCAACCCAATGTGACCATGCGTTGTATTCTTCCTTTTTAGCTTTATTTTTGTTCCTGTCCATTTCATTGCAAGCTGTTTTAATTTTTTTATATTGTGTTTTTCCTGGTTGTAGTCTAATGTCATATTTGCAGGATTGTTTTTATTTCACTAAATTGCACAATGTATTTTCTTTTCAGCTCGGCTAAAAAGTCACTTGTGTATCGTGTAAATATTTCCTGGTGTCTTTGATCTTTTTTCATATCACTAGCTAGGAATTTACAACTTTTGATCCATCAAGAGCTAAATGGCCTTATGGGCAGACCTACCTGCTTTTCAAAATATGCAGTGCCAATCTAACCCACACTTTTGATTGATTCATTGAGAGCATAATGCCTTTATGTGCATGTCACAAACTTACCTGCTCTTTTACTGTTAATCCGCCTTTCTCCAGCAACTATGTTAGACACTATTGGGAAGTGTGGTTTGGAGAGTTTGGAAATTGTGAGTGGATAGACTGTGATAATTGAAAACTCATTGTGGATACCCTAAAAAGCGTAAAGTTACAATTCAATCTTGAGCTTTGTGAGTTTAAATTCCAAATCCATCAACTATGATAATCATCTTTCATTCTATTAAAATTATGTTCTTTTACAGCCTTGCAAGTTTCAGAATAATGGGTGTTTCATTTCGTTTGCCCTTCTTGGTTGCAGGTGAAGTATGAGGGTACGTCACGGCGTTTCAATATCTACATTTTGGAAGGCAGACCACATATCTCTTTGAATGCCTTGAGATATAAAATCTGTGATCTTTTTAAGTTAGACATTAATTCCGGTTTTATTATCACTTACATAGACGAAGATAATGATATTATTGATATGGTGGATGAGGATGAATAACTTGATGCTGTGAAACAGAGACTAAATCCTCTTCGTTTAGAGGTATCGTTTACTGGCCAGAAAGATGTGGAAGCTATCACGAGATCTTCCAATGAAACATCCGCCCTCCAAAAAAATCCAATTCCTAAGGGGAACAATCAAACTTTGAATTCAATAAGCACATGTTTGGATGAAATATTAAAAAAATTATCTGAGCTTCTACAAAATACACAGATAAAATGTGTTGAGGATCCATTTCTTAAATATGCTGCACCTATGCCAAAGATGGCAGAAAAAATGGACAGTTTTAATAAGGATGTGGCTACTGCTAGCTCCATCACAGAAGGGAGCCAGGATTTGAAGCCATGCAGTGACACCCAGGCTAATAATGGCACAACTCATACACTGAATGGACAAGAAGATGGAAATGGTTGCAAGTTTCATGCTGGTTGTCATATTCTTCCTGGTCCTTCAGCACGCAATGATTGCAAGTTTCACGATGGTCGTCATATTCTTCCCGGTCCTTCAGCACGCAATGACTGCAAGTTTCATGCTGGTCATCATATTCTCCCTGGTCCTTCAGCCGGCAACGATTGCAAGTTTCACACTGGTAAGCATATTCTTCCTGATCCTTCAGCACCTCCCCTTTCTATAGAGACTCACTATAATCACAATTGTCATCATGGACTTGCGAATCTTTCAGATCCTACAGCATCCCCTGTCCCTTTAGACGTTTCTGGTAATCGATTGAGGATAACCACAAGGCCTTCCAAGATGACATTTCAAATCTTCCACAATGGAGTGCAATGTGATGGTTGTGGAATGAGTCCCATTGTTGGTGCCCGTCATGCGTCCAAAATGTAAGTGATGTTAATACATTACTGTTTATGTGCTATGGATTTGATGTCATTTATAAAAAGAACTAATATATAAATATGCATCTGCAGTAAGGATAACTACTCTCTCTGCCTTGATTGCTTCGTTGAAATGGGCAAGGATGATGAATACATAAAAATTGTTCATCCTTTGGAGAACACCCCTCCAAAATTTCCCAAAGAAGTGCAGTGCCATGGTTCTGGAATGAGTCCAAATGCTTGTTCGAGCTTTTCTTCTAAAATGTAAGTAAAGTTGATAGATTAAATTGTGTTTGCTTATTTATATGATTTCCTATTTAGATGAATGCCATTAATAGAACTATTGCCTTGACTCTGGGCATGCACCTGTAGGAAGGATGACTATGATCATTGCTATGATTCCTTCTATAAAATGGGCAATGAGGATCAATACAGAGGAGTTGTTTGTGCAGAAGTTGCAAATTGCTTAAGAATAGCCCATCATTATGATTCATGCAAGCTACAACACATTTACAGGGAAGGGTTAGCACACCAGGGAAAGCTGTTTGATACATGGGTAATGTCTCTATCAGAAGCATTTATATTATATCTTGTCTGCTACAATTTCAATGTACAATGCAATTTTGTTTATGCAAAATAGCCTTGTGCTTGTGGAAGTCCCCTTACTGTTCATGTAGCTAAAAAAGGTTTTCTTCTTCTTTGCAGTCCCCAGTAGGAAAAATGTACAATCAATTACCAGGAAATCTTAATTGTTGTTTCGTTAAAGATGTTACTGTCTGTGATGGAGCTCAATTAGCTCCAGGGGCCCATTTTACTAAGATTTGGCGATTACGCAATTATGGTAAATTGCCATGGCCCCAACATACCCATCTAGTGAGAATTGGGGGCGCTGATTTAGGAGCTGGAAATGAAGTCAACCTGGAGGTTAGTGGGATATATGTCTTTTAGTTCTCCTTGTATATGCATTTACCTTGGGATGACAATGTAGTGCTAGAGTAGATATGAACTTTTGGCTGTTACAGGCCATTAAAGTACACATTGGATATTTATTCTTGGGTGTAATATATTTAAGAACTGTGCAATACAGATTCAGGAGAAGGGTTGTCCGGTGGACGAGGATATTGATGCTGTCGTCCATTTTATTGCCCCTGTGGAACCTGGACCATATGTCTCACAGTGGCGTTTGATGTTACCTTCCGGTCAAATGTTTGGAGAACCAATGTGGGTATTTATTCAGGTGCGATGTTCTGTTAAGTGCTCTCATGTTATAGTATTGTTTGCATGGTATAGATATTCGCCCTTTTGTTTTATTCTTTGCAGAGAGATTGGCACTTAAGATTGGCACTTAAGATTGGCAGAGAGAATCTGCAGATGTAGATCGCTGAAAACAACAAATATGAAAAACTCTATCCACTGGGCTTCATTTCCGCGGATTTACTCACCATGTACCTGTTCGATGTGGTTGAACGCCTCATGCTGTGAATTATTCTCAAAGGCCACTGGCAGCTTGAATGAAGTGATGGTGAAAGGATTATATAGATTTGCTAAGCGGAAACGTAGGTTAAAAAAGACTCCTTTCAAAGAATGTGGTTTTGACTTCATCGATTTTGGGCAACGAAAGGGGACACAACATCCAGGTTTGGAGTATATATGCCAGGCATAGATTCTCTGTGTTGTAGTATCCCTATCGGCAAGAAATATAGCAGATAGTTGAAGTAGATAAGGTCATTTGTAAATCCCAACGTTGGGTGAGTAGATTTAGATAACATCGCAAACCAATGACAACATCAACTAGGTGGTGGACGAAATCAAAAGATGGTCACATAGAGCAAGCAAGACGCAGAGAGGATCAATGGAAACAAACTTTTTGTGGGTAACAACTGACCAGATCCATTTCATTTCTGTAAATCAACTATGTAGCCCTGGTGTCTTCTATAACTCGATCTTTGAAGGGGATAAAATCATTCAAATAGAGGTCAATTTGTAGAAATATCATGACAAGACAAAAGAAACTAGAAGTGGAGGAAAAGGCCTCAAGCTATATTCTCAACATTGTATGCATTTCAATGATGCAAATATGTAATGTATTATTGGAACTACTTTTTACAGAGAAACCTAAAAAAATGTGCTTAGAAAAAATGGTCTTTTTGAAGTTTGAAATTGTATATAATGGCCTCAGGATGGGCCAAGTGATTCTACTATTCTATCTTTAGATGATATGGTTTTAAACAACATTTCTTTGAACAAGGATTGGATTTGTTCAGATTCAAATGTGCTTAGAAAAAATGGTCTTTTTGAAGTTTGAAATTGTATATAATGGCCTCAGGATGGGCCAAGTGCTTCTACTATTCTATCTTTTGATGATCTGGTTTTAAACAACATTTCTTTGAACAAGGATTGGATTTGTTCAGATTCTTAGTTGTTTAAACGTTGTCATTATCGTACTAATTTTACAAAAATTATACAATTGCAATTCATTTTCATTGTGATGTAGTCTTTTAGCTTTAAAGTGCACTGTTGTCATGGGATTTATTAGCTCTTATGTATTAAATCATACCAAGATAGTTTCAATTATTTGTTCTTAATAACTGAAATTTTGTCTTTTGATCATTGCATAAAAAGAATAAACCCTCTGATATCTTCAACCAGAAAGCAGTCTTCAAAAGAACAGAGCTAACCTATAGAAAATTTACTCTATTAATCTAAGTGCAGAAACTGCAAGTTCAGCAAACTACAATTTTTTCTCTTTATACTGTCATTACTTTGTGTGGGTGATCATATTTGCAACGCTCATTTTAGATATATTATAAGGCAGAGTTACATTTATTCTAAATAGTTAGGTGGTTTTATATATGGTTACAACTTTATATTTAGTTTGTATGTTGAATTAGGAAAAACATGGATATTTATATTTAAAATTTTGATTTAGCATTTTGATGAAGTACTTATATATAGACCAATTGTTTGGTTTGCAGTATTTCAACCCACATACTCAACGCCATGTTTCAATTGCAAAAATTATTTAAATGTTCTTTACCAACTTGATTGAGTCTTCCTGCTCCATCTTGGTATATGTAAAAAATTATTTACAAGGGCATTTATGTAACATTTTATTATATTTATTTGCAATCAGGATATTTTGTAAATTTTCATTTTTGTGATTTCCCTAGTTTGTATGCTACTTTGAAATGTAAATAATGTTGACAAGATGGTTATATATATATGAGTGGTCGTATTTATAATGAAAGTAGAGGGTTATGTTTTATAAATGTTAAATATGCGAAAAAAATATATCTTTATTTCACCTGTCTTGTTCCTCCTTGTGATCTTGTACAAATACAGGTTTGTATTGGCTCTGCCAACTCAGTATAATTAGCTTTTGTTACATTAACATGAATACGAGCTTTTAATGGCTACGCCAACTCAGTATCATCAGGATTTGTTACATTAACATGACTTCCAACTCATTATAATTAGCCTTTATCACATTAACATACATTGATTTGAAGACGTGTTTCAACAATATCATTGCAGAGTTTTGAATTCTCACCAGTCGTTGGTGGTTGAGTTGAAGGCTTCAGAATCATATGCATGTTCCAACCCTGAGTCAGAACCTGACAAGGGGAATGACAAAGGGAAGCAAATCATTGATGCGGAGCCCAGCGCCACTATTGCCACTGCCAAGGTCCAGAAGAATGAGCCCAAATATCCAGAGGAGGGGAAGCATCTTTTCCACTCATAAATGTGGGTAAAGGGTTCACCACTACAATGCATTATCGACAATGACAGCCAAAATAACCTCATTTCAGTAAAGTTCATGAAGAAGTTGGGACTACCAACCATACCACACCCGCAACCGTACAACATCAGGTGGCTTCACCAAGGATGGGATCTCCGACTTCGCCCGTAGTGTCACCTTCCCTACAGTATCAAGCCCTTCACAGATGAGGAATTGTGTGATGTTGCACCTCTTGATGTTTGTGATATATTATTAGGCCAACCATACTTGTGGAAGCGACAGTTTGTGTATGAGTCAAGGCCTCGTGCTGTTATTATTTCTTTGGGTAATTCATTATACAGGATACTGGAGGTAGCCCACCTACTGCCACCTCTTTGATCTCTGCTAAGAAATGCAACAAGATCATCTCCCAGACTAGAAAATTCATTTTCTGTCTGCTTCACTCCCTAAGCAAGGGGAAGATCGTCACCACATCCATGACCCTCGTGAAGGGTTCCTCCACACAACATCAGTAGCATATGGATAAGGTCATGAAAGAATACGGGAACATCTTCTCCTCACCGACAGGGGTATCATTGCACTGTTAGGTGAAACATTCATTTGATCTGACTCCTAGAGCACCTCTACCCAACGGGTCGATATATCGCTACTCCATTCAGGAAAATGCCAAGTACAAGCAGCGACATGATCAACATTAGGTACCACACAAGTTTCAAGTGGGTGACAAAGTCTGGTTGTATCTGTAGAAAGAACGCCTTACAAGAGCTCATCATAAGCTTAGACCACTTCGATATGGTCCTTACACCATTACCAAGGCTATGGGAAACAATGATTTGGATCACAACATTCCCCCATTCCTTCACTTCAATCAAGTATTGAATGGGGACCGCCCTCGACCGTACTTACCACCATTACTGGACACCTCAGAGGTTGCAGAACAACTCACGAAGGACCAAGTTCAACAGAAGTTTCCTCATCTCATGGAGGAGCTCAACGCAATGGGGACCATTGATTCCTAAGGGGGGAGTAATGATCCACTTGGATGTTGGTGGCCACCCACCTATCCCACTTGGACCCCCACAACTATCTCTTTCAGTTTTTTAGTTTCCTTAATTGTAGCACAATTTACTATTTTAGCAGTTTTTCGGGTAGTGAACTTCTAAAGCCGTTTTGAGGCCCTAAACGACGCTTTTTTCGGAAAACTGGGAGCAACATGTTTCCATGGACTAATGTTTCTCATCCCAAAGTTGTAGTCATCGGATAGATCTTTCTAACGAGGTATTATGCGCGTCAAATGAAGATTGTATGCCAAAGTTATGACCCCAGGAAGTTGATGTACCAATTTACCCAAAATGGGGCCCATAGTTTAGCGCTTCATCTCCTAGGGTTAGGTTTTTGGATGTTTAGCGTTTTCCATTATTTATCAACAATAAATAGGCCTTCAAGCCTCATTGTAAGACAGTTCAGAGGCATGTAGCCACCACATCTCTTCTCAGAGATAAGCTACCATCGCCCTAGTTGGTTTATTTCCATTTCTGTTTGTAAGCATATTTAAGGATTTTACATTAATGAAATGAAGTATTATTTCTACTGCATCTCTACATTTATGGTTATTTCTATAATTTTTTGCATTCCTGTTTAAATTCGGTTCAACTTGCTTCTCCTTAGCCATTGAAAGTATTTCCTGAGCCTCAACCAACCTGTCATTGTCTGCTTTGCAACTTTTGATCTCTTCTCTCATTCTCTTCAATTTATCTACTATAGCAGGAGAATACACTTCTCCTTGCTGCCTAAGTGATCTGTAGGGGGAGTCATAGGAACTATAGTCTACCATTTTGTTTGTCATCTTGAATTATCTTCTTCCTGCCAGGATACCATGTCAGATAAACCAAATAGATACCAAAATAAAGTCCATACCTTAGTGATGTTCAGAGGAGGCTTATGTCATCTACAATATCAGTCCACATTAGCATGTACATGCATAATCATAAGCATATCTGTGTAATAAAATAACATCACAACAACATCATGCATGATCATACAAACTATATACCTTGATCCCATGCATGGCAACCATAACCTTGACAACATCAGACTTATCCAAAGAGAGTGAAAACATGCTTTGATACCACCCTGTTGTATCAGACATGACTGAAAGAGAGTGCTACCCACTCTGATACCTACCTATAACCGCCTCCTCCCACATTTACCCACTTTCATTGCCTTTCCGGAGGAAAACATCAGCTAAGGGTAACTATGATATGACTCAACCTCCTTCGTGACCTTAATGAAGTGGAGTCGACAATTGAAGACCTTATTGACTTCCCTTAAGTGCAACAAGACCTACAGGAGTAACCTAACCCCTCCAGGTGTCCAACCCCTCAGAAAACTCACTTTTTCCCTGACCTTGAGCCCCAGTCGCTCCCTTGCCAAGGTCTCCATGTGAGTATGGGTTCCCAGTGGCTCCCATAGGCTTACATGAGTGCAACTATGGCATTTTTCTGCCAGTGTTGTGCCAACGACTATGAGAATTAAGGCTACTTTCTAGGACTGGGCTAAGCCTCTACTATAAAATCCATGAAACTTCCAGAACCCATAAAATACATGAAGACAATGCTTACAAGCCAAAACTAGTACGAGGACTTGACCTGACCATCCCCACCCAAGATTGACATTTCGTCAAACACTTGGTAGATATATAACCTACAGGCCACGAGTGCTAGTCTGAACATAAGGGACTGAAAACTTAATTGAGGTTTAACAAGAAGGGTCTCTACCTTCTCACATTAGTTGTCATATAATCAATTAGGTCTTGCATTCATTATTTATTTAGTTACAAGAAAAAACATGAATAGATCCATGACTGAGAACTATCATATAACCATGCTTATAACCAACATATAAGCAAATAAATAACAATAAGGGAACAACCATTAAAGCCACATAATAACAAATACATTTCATTGCAAAAAGCAAGAGAAACTTAGCTTTTATTAAACATAATAAAATACCGACTAAGTTCGGGACTTCCACGTTCCACTCGACCATAGATTGGTTGAGCTAAATCTCTCTTCAACCAATCACCCCCATGCCATATTCCAAGCATGATCGTAGGATCTCATGAGATAAACCAATATAAAAACAATTAAGGGAATCCAGAGGTTAAACCACGACCGCCTTATAATTTCTTCACCATCCTTGAGGAATTTTCTTGTCTCCACCCTAAGGATTTATCGTTTATCCCACCATTACCGGTCAAGGGATTCCTAGGCCTTTGGGAATTTTACTGAGAGCACCACATCCTAAATTTGAAAACCATCTGGCAATCCAAAGCTCAAATCGACAATAATCCCATCACACCATGGTTATTCATAAATGGAAAGGCTAGGCTAAAATCCATTGTCGAATCTCAACAACATCTATGCCAATGACAACAAAAGAACCATATACCAACATGCACACACCATGTATGTCAAAACCAACTAGGAAATCACACATGCAATATGTTACCTGCAAGTATTCCTGTTGGAGCTGCTTGATCCTTGCCTTCCTTTTGTTTCCTTGTCCTTCTTTGCTTTCCTTTCCTTTCCTTTCCTTTCTTGCTTACTTTCTTTCTCCTCTCTGAAGCTAGTTCCAAAATTGAATTGAAAAAAAGGTACCAACTAATCCTCATAAGTATTTTTTATTAATGAGTCCTCTATTTTCTTCAATTTTCCAATATTTTCCTTTTTTTTCTCCTCACATGCAACCCGTGACATTTCACTTTCCTTTTCCATTAATTTCCATGCTTTTCATTAATAAATTGCTAAAAATGCCATTTTTCCTTTCTAAAGCCTTAGTTGTTGCCCTTTCCAATCTTTCTTAGCCATAAATACATCAAATAATGCCCACTAGGATATTTTTCCCAACATTCAGCTTGGGATAAGTGACCCTTTCCCTTGGTCTTTTTTAACCTTTATTAACTTTTATTATATGATATTTTAACTCGGGGCTGTTACATATCTATCCCCCTTAGGGGAATACCACCCTCATTGGTACACCACACCTAGAGCTAGCAAAACTGCTGAAGAGAAAAATAATGGTTATGGACCTTTATAACCCAACTCATTGCAGTGTTTACAATAACATCCTGCCCAAAAGAAAAACCACCATGACAACATGACAATATAAAAGCCATACCGCTTATTGGATCTTTATAACTTAGCTTATGGCGATATTAACAATAGAAAGCATTTTCCTTCACTGCAAAAGAATGAAGGATACATAGCCACCATCTAATCAACTATCTACCATGTAGTTTCATCAGGCCCAAAGAGCTTCGAATGCACGCTAACCTGCTTGAGTGCTCTGTTCCGGATCATGAGATGTTTCCGCTACAATATGCATTGGGGTTCTGGCCAAAATTATCCTTCTTACTCCACCTGCAATACATACCAATCAATAACATGATCAACATACTTTACATATCTTTTAGGCAAAAAAAAATGAAAAAAATCATGGACTTTCACCGTCAAAGGTAGTGCAAGTATGTAGGCCACTGGTCCAATCTTCTCAAGGATCTCAAAAGGAATGTAATATCATGGTGCCAACTTGGAACATAATCCAATCATCAAGGATATATGCTTGGGATTAATGCACAAATAAACATGCTTCCCAACCTGAAACTCCTTAAATGCCCTGTTTTGGTCTGCATAACTTTTCTACCTATCTTGTTCTACCTTTAGATTCTTATTTATAACCTACATTTCCTATTCCATGTCTGAAATCATGTATGGTCCATTAACTAACCTATTCATTGGATCAATCCAGCTGATGGGAGTGTTACACCTCTCCCCAAACAATGCCTCAAACGGAGTCATCCTCAGTGACTCTTGATAATCGTTGTTGTATGCAAACTCAACCAATGGAAGGTACTCCTCCCATCTCCTCTGCTAATGCATGACATACATCCTCAACATATCCTCTAGTATCTTGTTGACCCTCTTTGTCTGTAAATATGTTTGTGGATAAGTTGTGTTGAGGGCCAAATTTGTACCCAATCCGACAAACAACTCCTTCCAAAACTTGGAAGTGAACTTGGCATCCTTGTCCGACACAATCTTCTTCAGAACACCATGCAATATCACAATCTCCCTGATGAAGGCTTGTGCTACCTCCGTGTTTCTCCCTCCCATTCACCAAACCTTGATAGCTTTGCTAGCTCTTGGGAAGGCCCAGAAGGCCTAGGATTACCAAGTATTCTTCACGGACATTAACACTGACCTCGCCAATTCATCACAACACTACGTAAACTTGCTCAAATACTACGAAATTGTGTCATTCTTTTGCATATTGATGCTTCAAAGTTTATCGTTGAGTCACAACTTGCTGTGTTCACTATTATACTCGAACAATTCTGTTAGCATTTTCCATATCACAAATGAATTTTCTTTTCCATGGATATTCAAGAGAATATGATCTTGTATTCCCTCTAATATTATTCTCCTCGCCTTGGCTACATATTTATTTCACTGAGCAAGGTTTTGGACATCAGATGCTTGAGATTTTGCAAAATCTATCTTGATGTATTCTAGAAATCCATTGTCATCCAACACCACCTCCATATGATCCTTCAATGCAACAAAATTTGGGTGCCTTCAAAGGCATACTATAGCCTTAGTCCATTAAAGACCATCTTCTCAGCTCTGAAAAAATCCTGCTACACTGATCTTCAAATTCAAACCTCTCAGAAACAACTTTTGCTATAATGTGAATCCAACTCTAATACCATGTAGAAATTAGGTTGTAGATTTGCAACTTCTCACGAATTTTTAATTAAAACCACAAGACACAAACCTACTCTACTGCTATGTAAATGTTATTTCACAATTTAGAACATAAATCTCAGACATGCAAGAAGAAATAACACACATGCAACAAGTATTTTTATCTAGCGAAAACATTCTACTAAAAACCCTAATGCCTGCTTCCATTAATCAAATGAATAAATATGTATTACAATTACTTCACTCAATGAGCTCACCCTGCAAGTGCAAAACCTATCTCTTTACTCACAAAAGGCCTCTGACCCAGACTTAGTCAATTTTTTCTTCAGCTTGAGCTCCTATTTACTTGAACTGTTCCTTGAGGAATTAGTCCCTATTATTTATGAAATTCCTCTAATTAAATTGAGAAATTCCTTAGGCTGATCATATGACTACATGCAACAAATGTACACACAAGACTAGTCTACAATTGATGTTACACTGCCTTGGAATCTCCACCTCAAATGGGTAACTCGAATTCTCTAAATTTATGAGCTATGTTTGGCTAATTGATCAATTAACTGGATGATTAATGAGTTTTACTGAATTCCTACTACACAACTTGACCCTCCACTAGTTCTTCCAACAATTGGAACTAGTTTAATTGAAAACAACCTGAGATAACTGACCTTGATTGCTACAAATAGCAACCACACATGCAGAACTGAACTCTAACTCGTCCAACTTGAATTTACTAAGTAAACTGGGTGACACAAGTGATGTATCACAAGTTAACATCATCCAAGTTGTTTACTGATGTCGAAATTTAGATTTTCTCAGTTTAATGAAGGAAAAATCAAATTGATAATTTCTTGCTACAATTTTCAATAGATATCAGTGGCCATCCACCTACTCTACTGACTCAAAGGAAAATTCTCTATCTTAGGAGGTTTTTACATTTTTTTCGGTTGCTAAACTTCTAGGGCCATTTTGAGCCCCTAAATGATATTTTTTTACATGGCAAAGACCCATGCTTTGTTAGTGGAAATGTGTAATTCTTGGCTAGACCTTTCAAACATGCCACCTAGCCTGCCAAACAAATATTGTATGCAAAATTTATGACCCTAGGAAGTTGATTTACTAACTAAACCTAATGGGGCCCATAATCCCTTTGGCTTTTCATCTCTTAGGGTTAGGTTTTTCAATATTTGGGTTTTCCTCATTGCTTGTGATGTTAGAATGGTCCTTTCGACCTCATTGTAACTCACTTTGGTGAAGGCATGTAGTTGTCACATATCTACTTAGAGATAAGCTACCACCATTCAAGCTAGTTTGTTTCATTATGAATTTCTACATTTTCAACACCTTCCACTTATTAATAGAAGACGAGTTTCACTATATATTTATGCTTTGGTTATAAACTTGTATTTCATTTTGTTCCCTTCAAAAATCTAGATCATAAGTATTTGGAAATATGGATGACTTGAATCAAGTTCCAACTACTAGGGACATATCCAAATGTAAAACACTTGATGGCAATGTATCTAACATTTGGCATCTAAAGAGTTTCAACTGATATTCTCGTAAGCTTGATTCTAGATCCAGCTATAATAATCACCTAACACATCATTGTTAGATTAGTTGACACATTAGCACACTTTTTTAAATAAATGTCGCATGCAGTGTGTGGGATATGACACATT
>APFE031609684.1:14139-45868 GCA_000404065.3 Pinus taeda
GTAGAAACCAGGAAGAAGTGGGAGCAAGCCATGAAAGAAGAGATGGACTCCTTAGCACATAACCAAACTTGGGACTTAATCAGGTTGCCTACAGGTAAAACAACATTGCAGAATAAATGGGTTTACAAGTTGAAGGAAGAAGATGGAGGTCGAAAAAGTTATAAAGCTAGACTTGTGGTGAAAGGGTTTGCACAGAAAAAGGTTATATACTTTGATGAGATATTTTCTCCTGTTGTGAAAATGACTTCAATTAGAACTATTCTAAGTCTAGTAGCAGCTCAAGATTTGCATCTTGAACAGTTAGATGTAAAGACAACCTTTCTCCATGGGGATTTGGAGGAAGAGATATATATGCAGCAGCCACAAGGATATGAGGTAAAAGGGAAGGAGAAACTAGTGTGCAGGTTCAAGAAGAGCTTGTATGGCTTAAAACAGGCTCCAAGGCAATGGTATCTAAAATTTGACAGGTTTATGTCTGAACAAGGTTATAGTAGGTGTCACTCTGATCATTGTGTTTATCTCAAAAGGCAAAATGATGGCAGATATATTATATTTTTATTGTATGTAGATGACATGCTTGTTGCAAGTTATAACATGAAGGAAATAAATGTGCTCAAAAGGAAATTGACAAACTCATTTGCAATGAAGGATTTGGGTGCTGCAAAACAAATCCTTGGTATGAGAATAACTAGAGACAGGAAGAATCACAAATTAACATTGTCTCAAAGTGAGTACATAGAAAAGGTGTTGAAAAGATTTAATATGCACAATGCAAAACCAGTTAGTACACCTTTTGCTAGACATTTCAAACTTATTAAGGAGATGTGCCCAAATACCCAAGAAGACATGGATTATATGTCTAAATTTCCATATGCATTAGCAGTTGGAAGCTTAATGTATGCAATGATCTGCACAAGGCCTGATATTGCACATGCAGTGGGAGTTGTAAGCAAGTACATGAACAATCCAGGAAAAGGACATTGGATGGCGGTGAAGTGGATTCTCAAGTATTTGAGAGGTACCACAAATCAAGCATTATGCTTTGGTGGTTTAAACATTGCTCTACAGGGATATGTTGATGCAGATATGGCAGGTGACAGAGATAACAGGAGGAGCACTACAGGATATGTATTTATTGTAGGTGGAACAACTCTTGGTTGGGTTTCAACAATCCAAAGTGTTGTTGCACTCTCAACAACAGAAGCAGAGTATGTTGTTGCTACAGAGGCTAGTAAAGAAATGATGAATTGGGTAAGAAGCAGGAGTTGGGCAGGTTATACAGTGACAGCCAGAGTGCCATACATCTTGCAAAGAACTCTGCATTTCATTCCAAGACTAAACATATACAACTCAAGTACCATTTCATACGGTCAACATTGGAAGATGGACAGTTGAAGCTAGAAAAGATACACACTAGCCAGAATCCTACAGATATGCTAACAAAAGTTGTAACAGGGAGAAATTGATAATTTGCTCAGTTTCAATTGGTCTTCAAGTATGATGAAGAAGATGAGAAACAACCAGGTCCAAAGTGGAGTCATTGTCTAGCAAATGAAGCAGTGGTGGAGTTGCTATATTCAGTCTCCAAGTGGGAGATTGTTGGGTGTGGAGCCTGATTATCTTCTGTATTCAAAGGTTTCAGCTAGATGTATACCCCAGGAAGATTGTACACCCCTCCACATGGGGGGGACTTGTCCCTCCCGCGAGGGTTCAGGGGGGCCGATCCCCCCAGCTGGGGGGTCCGGGGGCCAACGGTCCCCCAGTGGGGGTTCGGGGGCAGCATCCCCAAAGCTAAAAATAGATGTAAAATTGCCTTATAAAAGTCTAGTAATTTCTAGTCAATCTGGGCCGTTCATTAGGCAAATGATCTAACGGTAGAAGTTATGTTTAATTTAGGGTTTTTTTCCCTAGAAGGCAACCCCTCACTATATATGAGGGAATTGTATTCCGTCTATGTATATCTGTATTCTCAGTGAGGAAGAGAGAGGAGATTGAGAGAGAAGAGGGTGTTACTGCAAATATCGAGAGTGATCTCTGGTATGTATTTAGTCTTCACCCTACCAATTCAGTTAAAATGGAGATGAGTAGGCAACCTTTTGTCAGGAAATTATATGTGTTGGGACTGGGGGGTAATGGGTCTTGGAGTGGTAAGGGGCACGGCTTCGTATGGCACCAGGGTGAATCGGTGGCAATTGTATGGCTTGTCCCTATGTATGTGGAATTTGGGATTTGCTTGTCATGGATGGGGGCATGCAGGGTAGAAGGAGTCGAATGTAGGGATGATGAAAGCCTCCCTCCCACGAGGTTTTCATAGTGGACAGAGGGTTGGCTCTGTGGATTTCAGGGGGGTGGTTCAATCAGATTCAATAGGGCTCAAGATACCCAGATAGACCATTTGGTGGTTGGGTGCGGGGGAATCAAAGAAACCAAGTCGGCAAGCCTCAGGTCAGACTGGGCCTCTAGCTTTATTCTTCTTGGGTTGGGTTCCTTGGCACGGGTGCCACTCAGTTTAGAGATTTGGAGAGGGTTTCGGATTCTACTAAGAAATTGAAACCGACCCCGCTCCGTTTGGATCCAAATTCCAGTGTCCAAGCACCCAGTAAAGGGTCATTCTACAAAGGGTTTGGGGGGAGATGGGCTCAGGCCCACATAAAATCTTGCAACCCACTCCAGTCCTCTGTTTGGCTGATTAATTTGAATTTTTCTGGAAACTATAACTATATTATGGATGATATGACAATTGTCAGTATGGATCTATTATGTCTGGTTCAACTCTGCAATGGGAAAAGGAAGGTTTGTAATCATGAGGATACAACAAACATGTGTTGGTATTCAATTGATAGCAGACAGTGGAAGGAGACTCTTACTCGGATGGTATCCTTCGACTTTGTAGCAGGTTTGCCAGAGGGGAAAGATTATTGGATGTGTGGAGTTCCCAGCCCGTGGCCCTGTGCAACATAAAAGGTGAAAGAGCAGGGAGGATAAGAGAATTCGACAGACAAAGGAAACAACATGGCTCGATCAAAGGGGGTAAGAAACATTGGAGAAGGGAACCGTGGTCGTGGGAGGCAGAGAAAGGTTGCCCTGAATCCGTGCAGCCTGCCCAACTCTTCTAGTGGGGTGACATGGAAGGGTCATGGGTGCACGCTGGCCTCACATATCATCGATGAAGCAACCCAAGCCTATTCGGTCATGCAATTAATTGTAGAGTGGGAGGATGAAATCTACCAAACAATGGAAAATTTCGAGCTGGACCTGGAGGAGTGGAAATAGGTGGCACTAGACCCAGGTTATACTAGAGGTAGAGTAACCCAATATAAGAAGAATATACACCTATTTTGGATGATGAAAAATATCCCAGTGAAGGTTATGGAACAGTTCCCTGTAGACCAACGTGCAGCCCCTCGGGGCAATTCAAAGAAGTCAGATTTTACTAAGGAATTGCAAAAAATACAGTTTCAGTTAAAGCAGTAGTGTGGAAGGCTGAGCCGGATTGGGCAACATATCCTGTGCATTTCTCACTCAGAGCTTCTTGGTTCTACATTGAAGGACCCCTCTCTAGTTGATTCTGTTGATGATGATCAGTGACAGTACACCCTTGATCTTTTTTTGAATTTTTTTATATTGTTATAGACTTATTAGCAATTATGTTTACAACTATCTAGCACATATGAAGTACAAAGACACTCAGGTGTATATGGCATGGTTGGACAAACTTATATTTAATTGTTTATGGATGGCTTACTTTGCAGATAGGTGGCCAACAGACCTGGTTTCCCACTGGGAAGGTCGATGTCACCTAACTCATGGATATATGGATGCAACCTGTCTTATTTATGAAAATTAATATAAAGGCACCACCAAGATTACAAAAAAATAAAATATTTGCACAAGCTACCAAATTGCATGATTCTGCAGTTTACTTGAAGAATCTACAGGTTCTGAAACATTAATTAAGGAACGAAGTGTAAGAATAGGTAGTTGGCAACTAACACAATGATATCCACCTATTCCTCTGATCTGGCATGGTAATAAGGATGCTCGTATGAGTAAGTCAACATGGAATTCAACCCAACGAAAAAGACCGAAGACAAATGAGGCGAGTGAGAAGATTGTTGATTGAAGCTGGTATTTTTCCTCATGATTTGCTTCTTCGAGAACAAATCATGAAGAATCGTAATTTAATTTAAGCAATGTTATTTTAAGATGTTTTGTTGAGAAACATAGGCTTAGAAATCTCCAAACTACTTAAGAAAGGAGGTTATAAAACCTGCCTCTCGGCACGATGATACATGACTGGTTATTATTTTAAAAACTCTTTGCAATTGATTAATTGAGCTTTTGAGGAAAAGTATACCTGGAGATTGCAAGAGATTCAGTTGAATGAGAGTTAGCTACAACTTGAGCGAGGATTGAAGTTGATGCTAGGGTTTTGCATTAGGGTTCCATGGCGGGACGTGCAGGGGGGAGCGTCACTCCCTCCTATAGTCAGGCAGTTACAGAGGGAGGCAAGGAATTAGGAGGGAAGCATTTCAAAAAATCGTTGGAAAATATTTCAAAAGCAAGAGGCAAGGAGATAGTTGGAAGAAACAAATTCCGAGATCAGGAAGGGAATCAACAGGAAACAAGTAAAGAAAAGGAGAAGGGAGGCAACAATAGAAAAATGACTTCCACAAGAACTATGGGAGTCTGTAAACCCAAGTCAAGCATTATTCCCCGGGTCATATTGAGTGATCCAGCGAAGCGCATAGGGACCACATGAAAGAATATGCGATCATATGTAAGTTCATGGGGTTATGGCCAACGAAAAGGGCATTACATATCTGGATTAGGAGTCATTGGAAGCCAAAGGGAGAAATACATCTACATCTGGGCTCTAAGGGCTTCTTCATGGTGGTGTTCACAAGCCTAGAGGACAAAGACAGAGTGTTCAAAGGGGGGCCTTATTTCTATGCTGCGGCAGGACTCTACATGCGACCATGGATAATGAACTTTGTCCCGGAACGTGAAACATTTACATCCATACCAGTTTGGATTAGACTATACCACTACCTTTGGATTACTGGCAACCAGAATCTTTGAAACCATAGGCAACAAGCTGGGGCATTTTCTAAAGATATCAAAAGCAACCCTAAAAGGTAAATATACCTCCTTCGTCCGAATCTCTGTGGAAATGGATATATCTGGAGCCCTTCCGGAAGCAATAAATTTAGAGGTATATGATGAAGGATGGGTGCAAACGGTGGACTATGAGCACATACCATTCGGATGCCACAAATGTCATGAACACGGCCATCTATTAAAAGACTGCTCAACAAACAATATGGATGGCAATGGGAAAACCTCTTTGGGTAGAGATCACGAGGGTTTCACCAAGGTTGGGGGCAAAGGGAAAGGGGGTAAATGGCCACACAAGAATATCAGTGAAGTCAGATACACAAGACACAACAGTTTCAAAATCCTAGAGGAAGTAGAGCAGAACGTGGAGACAGTCCAGGACAGGGAGAACGTAATTAAGGAGCAGGATAAAGAAGCTGAAATGGAGGATATCACAGTAAACAACCAGCAAAAGGAGGATCTACCAAGCTGCATGGAGATCATTAAGGACCATGAGATAACTCAAAGTGACGCAGGAACAGAGGACCATGAACTACAGGAGATTCTAGACAGGGAAAACCTAGATCTAGAAACATTTATGGAACAAGGAAAGAACAAAGGAGTGGACTCCCTGCCAAAACAAGATTATGACAAAGTTCAACAACTCTTTCTATGGAGGTCACAATCAAAGGGAAATGGTTTCAAAAGAAACCACAAAAGCCAGGAGCCAAGTGGGGTCAAAATGATGGAGAACTCACAGGCACAATATCCAAAGAACTCAGGAAGGAAAAGACAAAATGAACTGCTAAAAGAATGTGGAAAACTATTGATTAACTCAAGTAAGATGAAATATCTTACCAGCTATTCCTTTACTAACCTTTCTTAATGAAGCTCACAACCTAGAATATTAGAGGAATAGGCAGTAGAAGCAAATAAAGAAATCTAACTAGCAGAATAAAAGAAGAAAAACCAGACATGGTTTTTATTCAGGAAACTAAATGTTCAATGGATAAAATAAGAGAAATTCATAATAAATGGTTAATCAAGTATGAGTATCTAGAGTTTAAGGCAGATAACTCAGCAGGCGAGATTCTTACGCTGTGGGATCCACAGAAATTTGGAATCCTGGATGTTGAAGCATCTAGGAACTATCTATCTTTGGTGTATAATCCTGTAGGTGATAAGGAGATATACATGATAACAAATGTTTATGGACCTCAAAAGCAAGCAAATAAACTCAAGCTTCTTACCTCCTTGGAGGGTCTAAGAGCAAGACATCCCAATATGCCTTGGATAGTTGTAAGAGATTTCAATATGATAAGATCTATTTCAGAAAAGAAAAAAAGGAGGCACTAGACAGTTAGGCCGAGACTATGTAGCCTTCCAAGGTTTCATTATGAACATGGGACTAGTGGATACTGAGATAATAAATGGAGCCTTCACCTGGAACAATAAAAGGGGAGGGGCTTCTCAAGTGGCTTCCAAACTCAATAGATTTATTGTTTCTAAGGATCTCCTCCTCACAGGAACAGCCATCACAACATCCATTCTGCCCTTTGGAGGTTTGGATCACTCGCCAGTTCAGCTAGAAGCTACCTTTATGGGCACGCTGAGAAACAGGCCCTTCAGATTCGAAAATGCTTGGCTCTCACACCCCAATTTGACCAGTAACATTGATAAATGGTGGAAAGAGGAGTTGGATATTCAAGGCACTAAAATGTTCATGCTCCAGCAGGGACTGAAACATATTAAATCTGAAATTAAAGTTTGGAACAAAAAGGAATTTGGTGATATCCTCAAGGCCATAATAGAAATTGAGCAGAAACTCTAGGAAATCAATCAGATCAATATCACAGAGGGCTTCAATGAAGAAAGACAAAAACTAACTAACTCTTTACAGGAAGACTGGGAGGATCGATGCTTACAAGAGGAATTTTTCTGGAGACAGAAATCTAGGATTCAATGGATCAAAGAGGGAGAAAGAAATACAAAGTTCTTCCACAAATCGACTATGGCCTATAGGGCACACAATAGAATCACAAAGATTAAAGATTCTCAGGGTATTGAGCTTGTCTCTCACAAGGACATGGAATCAAGCCTAGTACACCACTTCTTCAATATTGCAAAGGAGCCAATGGAGGATAGATCCAGGTTCGTTGATCAGTTCACCCGGTACATTCCTAAATTGGTTACTAGAGAGGATAACCACAATCTTAGCAGGCCAATCTCGGAAGAGGAGGTCATTGAGGTGATTAAGGAAATGCAAAGTGGAAAAGCACCAGGCCCAAATGGATTCAATGTAGACTTCTTCAAATCCTGCGAGGAAACAGTGAAACAAGATATCCTCGAGGTTATGGAAGACTCAAGAAAATCCAAAAAGGTTCTGAAGGCACTTAATGTTTCTTTCATAGTTTTAATCCCCAAAGAGGAAAATGCTATGACACTGGATGGATTTCAACCCATAGCCTTATGTAATGTGGTGTACAAAATCATCTCCAAAATGATAGCCAATAGACTCAAGCCCCTGCTACCTTCCCTCATCTTGGAAGAGAAAACAGGCTATGTGGAAGGAAGACAAATTCTCAACAATATCATCCAAGCACATGAGGTGGTACACTCTCTCAAATTTAAAAAACAAGCAAGTATGATCATTCAATTGGACCTTGCGAAAGCGTATGAAAAACTAAGCTGGTCATATATAGGAGCTATTCTAAAAGCCTTTGGCTTTGACCAAAACTGGACAAGATGGGTTATGGTACTAGTTACCACGACCAGTTTTTCCATTCCACTTAATGGAGCTCCTTCAAGTACCTTCACACCTTCCAGAGGGCTCAGATAAGGAGATCCACTCTCACCTTTCCTCTTCATCCTTACGATGGAAGGGCTAGGTAGGGATTTCAAAATGGAAAATGTTGAAGGTCTAATTTAGGGTATCAAGCTCACCCCGAATGGAGAGGCTAACACTCATCAACAATTTGTGGATGATACTATGTTGTAGGGCATACCCACAGTTAGGGAAGCAAGAGAAATCAAAAATATCCTAAACGAATTTGCTATGGTAGCAGGTACAGAGGTAATCCTCAACAAGTCCAAAGTTTTTTTCTTTAATACTAATATTGCTATACAGAGAAACATTACCAGGGTTCTTGGTTTTCAAAGGGAACAGTTACCTTCCAAATATCTTTGCATTCCTCTTACTGACAAACCTCTAAGAAAGAAAGTGTGGGAACCCATTTTAAATAAACTTCAGGACAAGATCAAAAATTGGATATGTAGATCTTTAAATTTAGCAGGGTGACTTGTGCTCACATAGGCAGTCTTGCAGGCCATTCCGATTTTCATGTTTGCAGCTCTCCCTGCTCCTCAAGGTTTTAAGCAGCAAATAAGAAGCATACAAAGGGACTTTCTGTGGGGCAGAGGGGAGGAGAAAAAGAAGTGGGCTTTAGTTGCCTAGGACAAGCTCTGCAAGCCCAAAAGCCATGGTGGCTTGGGGTTGCATGATCCAGAGACTCTCATTTCGGGAGCTAAGCTTTGGTGGAGATGGATCAAGGAGCCGAATGCTCCCTTGGCCAAGCTTTGGAAACAAAAGTATGCCACGCATTTGCAGGAGAAGGATCATATTAGAATGTCAGGACAAATCAGGGGCTCACACATTTGGAACCTTGCTTGGGAAAATAAAAGAATTGTTCAGCAACACTGTTTCTAGGAAATCCAAGAAGGGGGCCTTGCTTGATTTTGGGAGGACAACTAGCAACAGGAACCCATCCTGTACAGGAATGACCTAGTAGCCCTAAAGAGAGAGCAGATAGCAAAGGCCTGATATTGTTAAAAGATTTCTGGGACCAGGGAAGGAATAATGAAAAATGGAGGAAATGGAAGGATCTAAGTTATAGTGATGAGAGTCCTTTGAAGGCTAAGGCAGATGCTCTTACCTAGGACTTAGAGCATAGAAGGATTCTGGTTTCCTCCTCACCTGACCAATTAAGATGGGGGAAGAATAATGAAGGCAACTTTAACCTCAAAGAGGCAAAACAGGCAGTCACAGGAATTAAATTTGTGAATATTGATCAAGTTTGGAAGGAGCTTTGGCAAACTCCTCACTGGATGAAAATAAAGTTATTCATATGGCTAGTGCATCAAAGAAAGATCCTAACTTGGGAAAACCTCCTTAGGTAAGGCTTCATTGGCCCTTCCAAATGTCACCTTTGTGGCTCACATGAGGAAACGATTGAACACCTTCTCAACCTCTGCCCTTTTATTGCTAAGGTGTGGAACTGGGTGGCCTTAATCTTCAGACAAACCGATAGGGACAGTCTCAGCATATCCAACACTTCAAAAAAATGGAGGAAGAACTTCTCAGGGAATGAGATCATTAACAAAGCCTGGATTTTGGTACCGGGCTTTGTCATTCGAAATGTTTGGAAAGAGCATAATAGGTGGATCTTCAAAGAAAAAGCTCGCAAGCCCCAGCACATAATCGATCAAATTCTAAAGCAGCTTAAAGACACAGTAAAAATCCTATTGAGGTCACTTCCTAAGGATCCTCCTCTGCCTCAAGAGGAGAATATTTTACTTAATTTGGGACTCCAGTCCATCAGTCCTCAAGGAATAACAAAGGGAGTGAGCACAATAATACAGGGGCCAGCAGTTGGAAGCCCCCTCCACAGGTTTCTTTAAGGTTAACATTGATGGAGCTTCTAAGGGAAACCCTGGGTTAGCTAGCTTTGGGGGTGCCATAAGAGATCATCAAGGGAAAACTAAAAACATCTTCCATGGCCACTTGGGGAAGGGTACCAATAACATGGCTGAACTCCTGGAATTAGAGCAATGCTTGGAGATCCTCGTGGAGGAAAATTTACACAATGTTATCATTGAAGCAGATTTAGAATTGATCATTAGAGCAACCAAGAAAATTCACAATGGAACTTCACCAGATAAAGTGTTGATTTCGAAGCATTGGAAGCTACTGCGGGTTTTTTACCGTATCCACTCTCATCTGCAAACCCTTAAAATGATCAGATATTTGTCCTTGTGAAAAGGAAAGAAAATATGTTAGCGGATGAGTTGGCCAACAAAGGAGTGATCAATAGGGACAGGGATTCTCTGTATGCTTGGGAGTTGTTACCTACCGGAAAACTGCAAGAGAATTGTTTCTATCTGGCAACCAAAGATATGGAAATATGGATGAACATAACTGATCAAAGGGATTCAAGAGACAGGCGAGAGGATGGGGTCACCTAAAACGTCTGCATATTTTGTTTTGGCTGCTCCCCAAAACTCTGATCAATTTTGGTCAAATGATGAAGGTAACGAATCGGGCAGCACCACAGATCTGATTGCCTATTTGCGTTTGGCATAGAGGGTGTTTGATAGAGAATCCATGTGGAAGGCTCAGAAATGTCCACGGGAATGGCCTGACGGTCATCACTTGGTGACAGAGCGTTCTGGGTTTTTTCCACGAAACTTCAGATGCAAAACCACAAATGGTATACCGGGTGGGATAAGAATGGTATCTAGTTTTTCGTAGTGTGCCTCCGATTCCATACATCGTGTGACACGTTGCGGGGAGAGGTGAGAGAAAACCACCATCATCGAACGGTTAACCCCCGCGCTTCTCATCCGCCTGATATCCACGATGGTCGTTGGATCGGTGTTGAGTAATCAACACGGGGATTGGTTCGTGCATGTTGCTTGAGAAGTCCGGACCTGAAATTTTTTTAGAGGACTCAACCTATAGATGTCGTCGGGTCCGTTTGTTGGTTGTTGAGTGGTCTATTGTGGGTCCTATGGTGGACCCTCGGTGGGACACTTGTAGGCTTTTTTGTGGGCCTCGGTCCATGAGTTCTTGAATTTCTTTTGGATACTATCGGGTTTCTGCCGGCCCTGTTAACTGGGACACTCTCTCAGAGCGAGTGTGGTTTCTTGTAAATTATGTAATGTTGGCTAGCTTAATAGAAGGTTCTTCTCTTACTTATCAAAAAAAGATTAATTGAGCTTTTGATCCCATTGTGTTATGCATATAAATGTGTGGTTAATCTTTGTTGATCTATGCATACCTACACTCATGAGAGGGCCCCCTAGGAGCTGTAAGGTTTCATTTTTATTTCTTGTTAGGTTTTATGTTTCATAGGATTAACTTATCACAATGATTATAGCTTTAATTTCTAGAAAAGCATTAGTAACAATTAAGATATAATTTGTTATATATTTCTTGATAGAATTCTTTGTACAATTTCTTTCATAAATTTAATCTTGTTGTGTGAATAATGAAGAAGAATATTCAAAGGGATTTATTATGCACATGTAAATTTTGATTGATAAACATAATGTAGAATCATTTGATTTGGAATTTGCAATTAGTTCAAGGCTTTATTACTGTCAGTCTGAAGAAGATTTTAATTTTGCTAGTGTGATATTTATTTCTGCACTTTAGAATTTGCTTTCTTTTATGATAGTGTGAAGCATATTTAGATTTCATTTTGCTATTTATTTCATATTACCTTTCTTTATGTCAGTGTGATACTTTCCTTTCCTGCAAGAGTGACAATCCTTTTACTTTGAGTGATTCTTAGATAAAACATGTGCATAAAAACATCCTAATTCAATTTGAAAATTATCCACATAATAAAGAATCCTAACACAAATGGTGCACATACACTTCATCAGTTTACAAGTCGTGGTCTATAATTTATGACAAATTTTATACCAATTAAATTACCAATAGTAATATTATTATTTTATTTAAAAATCATTTTTATAATAATTGTAAATTTCAAGAATATTTCAGAATACTAACCACTTGTATGAGTGTTCTTATGGGCACCAATTCAAATCTTATAGTTGTACATTATGATTAATTTTTATTAACTAGCAAAATCACATTAATAAAGCTAATTGGTTGAATCATGAACCATGTCATTTATTATGTTTTGAAATTGTTGTGAATATATATATGAAAGATGGAAAATGATACATATTATATAAAAAATGTAAATATTATAGGAAAGATGTAAATGATGTAAGCATTTTTAATTAATGAATTTAATTAAAATGATAAAAGAATGTAATATTTTATAGATAAATTCAATTATGAATATTTCAATTAAAAAAGAAATAATAATCTAACTATTTTAGAAATAAATCGCAACAATAAAATTCTAGAATATTTCATCCAAGTTAAGTTATTGGGCAAAGAGGCTCTCTACCCTTCATGGATATTTGTCTTGTAACTTTTTATCTAAAAATAATAAAGTATTATTAAAAAATAGTAATAAGAATATTTCAATTTTCACTTTAATTTTACATCGAATTTATATAAAAGAACATAGTAATTGATAGTAATTTTTTTTTTTTTTTTTAATGACTGCTTTTAACTTTTGAGTGTGAGTGTGAGTGTGATGCAAATGTGTAATTCTTGCATTACTAAAACTTTGATATTACGGTTTAGTTTCAAGGAGATGTGTACTTCATTTTGCGTTCAGGTGATATGTGATATTTAAAAGACTTACATTATGTGTGTGTGTGTGTCTGGGGTGAATTAAAGAATTGCATATATTTCCACTTTCCATTATGAGTAGATGTGTAGTTTATTCAATTTTTAATATGAAGTTGATATGTGTTTTTTAAAATATTAGTGACAAATAAATTTGAATGTAGATTATTAATGAAATAATTCAATATGCTTAAAATATTTTAGTGTATACTTTTTAATTCAGGGTATGGGGGAGTATTTAAAATTCCTTTAATGCTTAATATCGAATTAAGATATAAATTTTTAAAAAATAATAATATAATAAAAATAGTAATGTAAATATTATTTTATATATAAAGAGGGTGTGTGCAAGAGAGATTGTATAATTATAAAAAGTAAATGAAAATATCTACCTGGCTATCTATCTATATAAAAAGAGCGAGAATAATAATATATATATATATATACAAATGGAAACAAAACAAATAAAATAATTTATGGTAAAAAGTTTTTTATTGTGTGTTGTTCAAGATGAAAGAAATGTGTAATTCTTCCATGGTTAGCATGGAGTGACACATGGTATATATATATAATTATTATATATATTTTTTATTTATATATTTATATGAATCTTTTAAGTAACAACAGGGATCTTATCTATCAATGTGCAAACCTTTCTTCAAGTTTTGAAATCTAAAAAAAGTTTACATCTTAAGATATTTGATCCCTATTAGTGTTTGATATATCTGGGGTTAACATGGATCTATGTTGGTGTCACATTAACATTGATCGTTGTCACATTAATATTTATCAAATGTGGTTGACCATGGATGATGTTACATTAATGTAAGTGTCAATGTTGCATTAACGTTAGTGTTAATGTACATTAATCATGGTTGAAGAGGTTTGGCAAGGTTGACTATGGTCGACCATGTTGTCCATGGTTGGTTATGGTTGACCATGGTTGACCTTGTTTGACCATGGATGAACAAGGTTACACATGGGTGTACTTGTTGACCATGGTTGAGTTTGTTCGACCATGATTGGCAATGGTCAACATATGGACGACTATGATGAGCATGGTTGACCAAGGATCTCAGCATTTCCCTGTAGATGACTATGATTGACTATGGCTAACTAAGACGCACATACAAGCTATAGTTGACCATGTATCATGTTGAGCATGGTTGACCATAATTAACCTCAATTATTAATGTTGAATATATGATGACCATATTTGACATTGGTTGACCATGGTTGGGTATCTTGACAATGTTGATGATGTTCTCCATAGTTGACTATGCTTAACTATGGATTATCATTCTTGATTGTGTCTAACTGTGGTCAACCAAAGATTGATCATGGCTCACATAGTTAAACATGCTTGACCATGGTTGACAATAGATTTTGTTCAATGCATTATGATATCAATATTTGCTTATCACATTGAGACATCATTTCCCAATTACAAAGATGTTTGTGGTTCATCATATTACAACACTGTTTATATTTTGTCACATGGTGATTTTTTTGTTGTTAGTCACTTTACAATCTTGTTTGTTGTTCATCACATTGTCACAACACTTGGTGTTTATCACATTGTGATGGCATTTGTTGTTCATCACATTTTGATGCCATAACATTGCAACGTTGTTTGTTATTCATCACATTATGACAACATTCATTCATCATATTGCAAAGTCATTAGTTGTTCATCATATGGGTGATGGAATTTGTTGTTTTTCACATTGCAACATAAAATAAAATAAAATAATTTATGGTTAAAACATTTTATTAGTGTGGTCATGTTCAAGATGAAAGGAAATGTGTAATTCCTTCCATGCTTAGCATGGAGTAACGAGAGGGATCAAATCTCTCAATGTGCAAACCTTTCTTCAAGTTTTGTAATCTAAAAAAGGTTTACACATTAAGATATTTGATCCCTATCAGTTCTTGATAGATTTCGGGTTAACGTGGATCTATGTTGGTGTCACATTAATGTTGATCCTTGGCACATTAATATGTATCAAATGTGGTTGACCATGGATGATGTTACATTAATGTAAGTGTCAATGTTGCATTAATGTTAGTGTTCATGTACATTAGTGGTTGAAGAGGGTTGGCAATGTTGACTATGGTCGACCATGTTGTCCATGGTTGGTTATGGTTGACCTTGTTTGACCATGGATGAACAAGGTTACACATGGTTGTACCTGTTGACCTTGGTTGAGTTTGTTTGACCATGATTGAAAATGATTAACATGTGGTTGACTATGGTGAACATGGTTGACCAAGGATGTTAGCATTTCCCTGTAGATGACTATGATCAACTATGGCAAATTAAGATGCACATACAAGCTATAGTTGACCATGTATCATGTTGAGCACGGTTGGCCAAAATTAACCTCAATTAACAATGTTGAACATATGATGACCATATTTGACATTGATTGGTCATGGTTGGGTAGCTTGATAATGTTCTCCATAGTTGACTATGCTTAACCATGGATGATCATTCTTGATTGTGTCTAACTATGGTCAAGCAAAGGTTGATCATGGCTCACATAGTTAAACATGATTGACCATGGTTGACAATGGTTTTTGTTCAATGCATTATGATATCAATATTTGTTTATCACATTGAGACATCATTTTTTCCCAATTACAAAGATGTTTGTGGTTCATCATATTGCAACATTGTTTATATTTTGTCACATGGTGATTTTTTCGTTGTTAGTCACTTTACAATGTTGTTTGTTGATCATCACATTGTGACAACACTTGTTGTTTGTCGCATTGTGGTGACATTTGTTGTTCATCACATTTGGATGTCATAACATTGCAATGTTGTTTGTTATTAATCACATTGTGACAATATTCATTGTTCATCACATTGCAAAGTCATTTGTTGTTCGTCACATGGGTGATGGAATTTGTTGTTTGTCACATTACGACATCATTTTTTTTTGGTCCAATTGTCATATCATTTATTTTTCGTCACACTGTGACATTATTTGTTGTTCATCACGTTGGGACAATAAAATCATTATAAATTCTATATTCAAAATTAAGCAGGGTGTAAGATTTAGAGTTTTTTTTTTTTTCAATTACAAATTTTGTGTGCATGTAAAGTTTAGTAAAAATGAATATTTGTTTGTCATCGAATATAATTAAATTTATTAGTATTTGTATTTTATAAATAAAAAATTATGATTATTTGTATTATTATTTTTTTTAAATTATGTAGTTGATTTCCAATTCTAAAATTTAATTATGAATTTATTTTCAACTTTATTCTTGGAAAAGTAATCTCTCAAAATCTTATATGCCTTCCGTATATCTTTGCACCTTTTAGAATAACTACTAATTTTATATACTCATATACTTTCTAATTACCTATAACCTTAATCTCATTTGAGAAATAAGACACTATTATAATTACAATTTAATTCTTTTTATTTTTTTAAACAAAAAAAAGTGTTATTCTAGACCCAATCAGTGAACACAAGCTTATAGAACCCTTTGAAAAATGGCAAAGCCTATTTCCAAATCTATTGATCCATTAATGCCCTCCCTTACAGTATCGATCCCTCATCCTTACGTCATCTTGTCGTTGTCCCTCACAGTACCCATTATACATGCATGCATGCTATGGCATGCTACTCACAAAAAAATCCGGCGACCCACATGAGCTTTCAGGGAAACATGATCGATGTTTTTGCCCGTCTGCATGGTTCGAATTGATGCATGCCTGCCTCCACTACGGTTCGCTCTATTAATGGCATTTGATTGAGGGTACTTATTCACACGCAAAATAATTAGGGTACTTTGACACGTAATTGCAGCTAGGGATTAAAAACTATTGAGAGGTTCTCGTTGTCAGATTTGAATGCGTCACATTGCACCGCACATGATATTTGAATATTGGAAAAGATTTATAAGAGATTTGTGAGTCCGGCTTTCAGATTTCGTAGATTGCGTCAAGATTTCTACCTGCAATAGTTCGACTTCCATCTGGTCGTTCTCTGAATTTGTTTGCGCAATTTTTAGCGATAAATTTGATTCGTGAACTTGTTTTTACTCGGTTGCCTCCATGGATTATTGCTTCCGGCAGGTACTTTCATTCCACATTCAGCTTAAATTTTCGGATATTAAAAATTTTATTTGTTCTTTCACCAAATTTTGGCTTGATCGTTATACCAGTTGTTGAGGATAGTTTTGGCTAATTGTTCATTGAAGTTATTCTTGCAATTTTCAGCCAAAATTTTGATTCACGAATTCATTTTACCTGGTTTGCTTCAACGGATTATTGCTTATGGTAGGTATTCCACTTCACTTTTTGCTTAAATCGTTGGATATTAGAGGTTTTCTTTGCTCTGTAGCCTGAATTGTAAAAAAAATTCTTGATCCCTACACCGATCGATGTGGATGGTTTCGGCTAACTCATCTTTAAAGTTTTGGCTCTGTGAATTTAACCTTAATACCAAACAATTTTGAAGAGTATAATGGAAACTGCAATTTGTGAAGTTATTATGGTTTTCGGAGATCTAGTTCGTGTATTGACGTGTATGGCGAATTTTTCTTCTTGGAAGAATAATGTATTCAAACGATCTGAGTGTCAATTGGTTCTTTGAGAACAAGCAGAGTGACTCTGCTTTGCTTAATTTAAAGTACAATAAAGAGATATAATAATGTATTGATTCTAACAGTTGCTCCTCCCATAGGTTGGTAAATAGGTGTGATTTTAAACTATTAAAACTCCAGGCGGTGAGAGGATTTTGTTCTGTTTTTCTTGATTTTCACCAGGTGACAAGAGCTTCCATATTTTCTTTCAGTTCATTGGACGGTTGATATCATTTGATCAAGAAGCGCAACCATTATATGATCTCAAGAAGTTTGCTCTGTTGAGCTTCATCTAAATTCAAATAATACCTATCCCATACTAACCTCCGCTTTAGTTCCATAAGTACCTACTGTAAATAAAGTAAACTTAAATCAACGCCTAACCAAAAGTAGAGTTTTCAATTTTCGACTGCGTGCTTCAAGCAATGAACTCTCCTTCTAATCGTTGTTACATAGAACAATTCTCATAGTGATTACGCAAAGTTTAAACACCCTTTTGCTGCAGTACGCACTGTAACTGTGATTTCCATGGCTATCCTAGTTCATTTAAGCCTTAAAATGATGCATATTTTTAGGATTTACAAGCTTTAAAGAATCACTGGTCCTATTCACAGCAAAGGACGTGTGTTTTTTCCTTCAATTAGCCATGGCCATTGTTCATTTTCCAGATTTCTCTTTCTGGTAAAGAGGTCATTAGATCACCTTTTGCCTATCCAAGAATCGTAGCTAACAAATAATTAAATATTATCAAGAAGTTATAACATTAAATAAAAAGTGATAATAATTCTAATTTCGTATTCAAAATATACGATAAGTGTAACCTCAAATATTATGATGAAAAATCATAAAGTTTAGAGCCTAAAGTCGGAGTAAGAACACGCCTTCAATTTTTATTCGGAGCACCAACTTGAGCATGAAGGCCTGAAGGCTAAGATTACTGTTAACGATCAGACGAATCCTAATATTTGTTTGAGTAAGAAGATGGTAATTTATTTTTTGGATGAGATTAACTTTGGTTTAAATTTTTTCTAAGTGATTGGAGGTAATGCTGGTAATAATCTTGGGTTTTTAGTGACAATCGAATGAGATGAACCTCTCTGTTATCAGGTTTGAGTTCTAGACAATTAGAAATTCCCACCCTTCAATTATTATATATAAATTTTTAAATAATAGAAAGATTTAAGAACATTTTATTCTATTCATCCTCATCCGAAGTGCCACAGCCATGTGCTGGATGGGCTCCCTCAATGCTGCATGCACCCACACGCGTTCCTGATGTGTCGCCATGATGACTGCCTGATGCCTGCATGTTACTAAGCTTACCTTCTTCAATATGTTGGCTTCCAACCAACTCTTTACCATGCAAGGTGGCTCTATCTTTGTCTGCTCGTTGTTCACCGAGGTTGCACCTGCTTTTGTTGCTTGGTTCTGCTTTGTTCGACTCATCAGTATGCTCAACCAGAGGAGCTGGCGGCTCAATTTCTTCCGTGAAAGTGATTGTAACGGTGGCTATGATTACGGGGCGATTCAGGGAGCTACGGAATCGAAATTGCGTAGTATGGGGAGCTGGATGCAGAGGTAGGGGGAAATTAGCAGTGTGAACCGTCACTTCTCCTCTTCTTGAGCCATGGAGCCAGGCTCTTCCTCGTCCGCTACGGGTGTCTGGGTAATGCCCAATGAAACTAGGCAGATTGGGGTTGTCGACTGAGGAAGCAGGGGAGACCGAGTCAGGGCTGGACATTGCAGGTGAGCGAGTGCTCCCACCTCTAGTGTCACCTCTCCTACTTCGCATACGATGGCGGACCATGGTGGGGTTGAAAGCAGGGATACCAGTAGAGGGGATGGAGGATGAACTACACGGGGAAAGGACAGAGGAAGTGTGGACCTAAGCTAAGTTGCAGAGATTGGTGTGGGAATGGTGGAATCCATTGCCCAGGTCAATGCAACTTAACAACCAGCATCAACTACTTGTTACAGTGCGCACACAAGGCTCTCCAACCTGCGGAGGACAGACACAATGAATCAGGGGGGGAGGAATTACAGAATAGTTTGCATGCTCTATAGTTATGAGAGATTTGGTTTTGTCTAGGTCTGTGCATTCATTAAATGGCGCCTGCAGGGTGCCTTGAATGCAATTCAGGTTGGCATGGGGAAAGTTGCAGGGGGCCATGTGGCCTGCCCTTCCGTCGCCCTTCTGTCTCATCGTCTTAATGGCTTTGGTAATCACCCACATTCGAGTATATTATATATATATATATATAAGTATAATATGAATATATTATATATATATATATATATATAGGTAAATTTCATTTTAATTTAGTTGTTGTAAAGGGTTAGATTTTAGCTCTTGCTCATTTTTTAGCCATAATTTATTTGAGGAAGACAAGCTCCTAGTTAATCACAAGTAGTTTAAAGTCTTAAGTATGATTAAATGGTGATTTTATTCTAAATAGTATTTACAAAAAAGCCAATGTTTCTTATTCCTTAACGTTACCTTTAATGAGCTCTTGTTTTTCAATAACATATAAGCCCAAACGGGTTGGATCCAATGATGGAAAACAAGGAGTTTTTCACTATTTGGCAAGGTTCATTCTCGACAGGGGCCTAGCCTAGAGTTATGGGACACCTTGAAGTAGTGGTCGCACATGTAGTTGCATGTAAATAGATTATATTATATGGTTTTATGGCTCATGCAGACATAAGTAGATCAAAGCCCACCCCTATATCCTTCAAATTTATTTTGTCTAGTATTCATAACTCAAGTGGCTGGACTTTGTTCTTCTCCCCACCTGGTTTCAATTCCATAAGTGTCATGTTAGCCTCTTGTATCCTATAAGTGACATGTTGACCTCTTATGACAATGCTCCTCACCAAGGTTCACTTCCCATAAGTGACATGTTGGCCCCTTATGACAGGGCCAAAAGGGTAGATGCCCTTCCCCACCTTCAATTACCACATGTTAGCCTCTTATGATAAGGCTCCCCACCAAGGGTCAATTTTCTCAAGTGACATGTTGGCCCCTTGTGATAAGGCTGAAAGGGTAGATGTGTTTCCTCGACTTCAATTCCTATAAGTGACATGTTTACTCATTATGATAAGACTCTCCACTAGGATTCAATTCGCATGAGTGACATGTTGGCCCCTTATGACAAGGCTAGAAGGGTAGATGTCTTTGAATCCACAAATGACATGTTTATTTATTGAGATAAGGCTCCCCACTAGGATTCAATTACCTTAAGTGACATGTTGGCCCCTTGCATAAGGCTAGAAGGGTATATTCCTTTGAAACCACAAATAACATGTTTACTTATTGTGATGAGGCTCCCCAATAAGGTTCAATTCCTGCAAGTGACATATTGGCCCCTTGTGATAAGGCTTCCCAATAGGGTTCAATTCTCACAAGTGACATATTGGCCCCTTGTGATAAGGCTCCCCAATAGGGTTCAATTATCGCAAGTGACATATTGGCCCCTTGTGATAAGGCTAGAAAGGTAAATTCCCTTCCCTTATCAATTCCCACAAGTGGCATGTTAGTCCCTTATGATAAGTCTCTTCATTAAGATTCAATTCTTACCAGTGACATATTAGCCTCATGTGATAAGTTTAAAAAGATAAATGCTCCTCCATATCCCTTAAATGTCTAAATCTTTATCGAGTCACAAATAATTGATATATACACTATAATAAAAAAATAAAAAATAAAAATCTAACTTTAATATTTTTATATATATATATATATATATTTTAATTATATATATAATATTAAATATAAATTTTAAATCATTTTATGAATAAATATTCATTTTTGTCATTTTCCCATTAATATTATAATTAATTTTTTAATCATAGATATTTAGATTATTTGAAAAAGATTATTTGATATATTGTAAAGGTAAATAGAAATATTATTGTTGATATGAAATTGAGTTGGTAAATTTTAAAATATTAATTTAAATAATTGTTTTTAAATTAGGAAATTGAGTTGGTCACCCTCGATCAGTGCCATAGCACCATATAATATCATAATATATATTGACACAGCCACCTATCATTTTTCCGAAACACTCTTATGATATTTAATATATTGAAATAGATTCTACTATATAATCATTTATGTATCTTCTTGTCTCTTATATTTTGTCTACGCCAAGGACAACCCATTCCATTAATTAATCTTTCTTTTATATTTTCAACGCATGAACTCGGCCACCGATAAATACAAGTATACGGATGAGATAGAGTGGGATAGACAGCAGACTTATACTTTTGCAGAATGATTCCCCGGATCAGATATGAAAAGTATACTGCCATGTGGCAAGCACTTTGAAATGTGTTGAAAGAGCACCTGCTAAGATAATGGGGGATTCCAACAGATCCAACTTTCAAACCATAGATGAGAAAGCTCACGCTAAACCTAACAACATAAGTGATCAGCTAAAATTATAATCTGCGAGTCCACGTCTATCTTCCATAGTGTTAATAAACAACGTACTTTTATCCGGCGGGAGGAACTGTTTTAACCGTTAAAAGTGATTGGAATTTGGCTTAAAATTTTTCTATTTTTTATATAAAAGCAGTGTTTGAATTATGTTTTTGATAATAGAAATGAATTTAACATCATAAAATTTTTTTAAAGCATTTAATATTATGAAATTTAATAATTTTTATTTAGATTCACAAAAATCTTTCTAATTTTTTTTTTTTTTAAATATGACTAAAATTTCCATAACTTTCAGCTCAAAATAACATAATGACTTTTAAAAATACTAATCAAACTATCAAATTTATAAAAAATCAAACACTGAATTTATAAGAAAACAACAGCAATTTAAGAAAGAAACAAATCCCTGCCATCTACAGAGAAGACATGGAGTTGACATCTGGAAAATGGACCAAGTACAAAGGCAATTAATATTCTGGGAGCTACTGGACCAACTACAATGTTCTTGGAGCTATTGGACCAAGTACAAAAGAACATCGCAATCGATGTTCTTGGAGCGATGTTAATATAAAGTGGTTGGGTGAGCAGGGTTGTCAAACGGAGCAAAAAAGGTCTTGGGCTCTGTGGAATAGCGGTAAACTATATATATATATATTTTTTTTTCAGCATACACGCTATGTTGACAATGAAAAAAAAATTGCGTAGTTTAATGAGGTGGAGAAGTTGCTCGGAAAGTTATGGAAATTCGTAGTTTTATTTAGAGAAAATCTGATATAGATTTTTGTAAATCCAAGTTATAATTGTTAAATTTCAAAATTTTAGCTGTACTAAACATTTTTGATGGTGCTGAATCCATTTCCACTATCAAAAATACGATTCAAACACTGCCTCTGCAAGATTTTTTGAAATTTTTTACCTAAATTCCAACCACTTTTAACCATCTGAACAATTCCTCCACCTCATTAAACGACTCCAAAAAGATAATTCATGTATGAATCTTTGCTTCAGCCGAAGAGAACCATTAAAAATGTGTTTTCCCTTTTTCTTATTTGGACACACACAATCCCTTAATTTGGTCAGAACTTCTAATACGACAACCATTTAGTGACAATAAAGAAATTTACCATTCTCAAAGCAAATCACACTGAGCTTACTTTCTCGCAGCAGATGCCAGCTGGATTATTAATCACGATGGCTTCTATTCTGAAATTAAAGAAGAAATGGACTAAGAGTGTAGTTAGGTATGTAAGATGTAGAGTTTCTTAAGAGTACATGCAGTTATGTTACAAAATTTATTAAGATTTTGCTTTATTTATGGTATAATTTTCTGACCAGTTATTTTTATGTAGTTGGTTAAATATTCACGATATTATATTATAAATAATATATTATAAAGTTTAGTTATTAAGTGTATGTATAAAATTCAAATGATTATGATCTATTTTAATCGCCATTTATGTGGAAAACCTAAATTACTGTGTTATACTGTGAGAAAAAATTGATACAAGTTATATCTTCAGGATATAGAAACATATTTAAAAGGTTGGAGACTTTTCTTCAATTTTTTGGATACCCCGAATTTTTCTCATGTAGTTACTTGAATTTGGATCATGGTCTATGGAAGTAAGGGTGGAAGAGAATTCCTGTTTTGTACAGGATTTCTCTCTTCTTGATTACTAATTTTGTATGTCTCTATGGTTTTTCTTCTGAATGGTTTTTGGTCCTAACTTGTGCTGATGCATTCGCAATGCCTTTTGCAGTTCTGTATAGTCTCTCAGTACTATGTGTCTTGATCAGGTTTTGTGATGTTGTATATGTCTCTTTATAGACCTATAATGCTGTATCTGCCCTCGTTGCTTCTACATTAACTGCTCCACGGACCACTTTTTGTATTTTCTGATATTTTTATATTGTCTCAATATAATACAATGATACTTTTTCTCTCTCAAAAAAACATACCAACTCTGCTCTGCCACATATCTAAACCCTACTATCACATCTAATTCCCAAATTAACTACTAAAGCAGCCACTATCTATTACCTATTTAGGTCCGGTTGTATCATGTCAATTCTAACTCCTGTAGATAGGCTATGTTTTCAATTAGTTGGCCCACTCAAGCTACGACAATATCACGCTTGTCTCTCGTTCAGGACAGTAATTGACGGAAGCTGCCTCCTCCATCCATTTTCATTCTCGTATGCCCAGTGAAGTGTATCTGTCGCAATTTCAGGTGGCGGTTCTTGACTTTTTGAGTGTCTGGTGTCATGATTCAAAGGCGTCACATTGCAGCATGAATATTTTTGTTAAATACGAAACTGGCGGCTTTAAATGCCATCGCTTAATTGTTGTTAACGGAAACTCTTATTTTCATTTTTATAGCGAAGTAAATGTAGCTTGACATGTAATGTAAATAGTGCTCGCTCTCTCTCTCCACACTGTTATCTCTATTCAAGTGCTGTGGAGAGAGAGTGATCGTGCTATGGAGAGAAAGAGAGTGAACACTATTTGCCTCACATGTCAGGCTGTATTTACTTTGCTATAGAGTTGAAAATAAGAGTCGCCGTTGTTACCAAGGTTCCGCTTGAGTCATTTTTCAACCATAAATTCAATTTGCCAACTTGTTTTCGGTCGTCTGGACGGGTTCTTGCTTTTTGTATGTATTTTCGCTTACATTAAGCTTAAAATTTCGGATATTGATTGTTTCTACGTTTTTTGGTCTAAACTGTAAAATTTTGACTCTACGGGTTTCGATCCCTGCACCGGTCGTTGTGAACAGTTCAGGCAAACTGTTCTTTGAATGTTTTAGCTCAGAAATAGCGCATTTGACCTCAATATCAAGGAATTTATTTAGAATATAGCGAAATCTGCGTTCTGTGAAGTTAATCTGGTTTTCGGAGCTCCACATCGTGCGCTTAGTTATGTACCGAGCAATTTTTTTTGGGGAAAAATAGTCCAAAGTTTAAAGCGAGCCTGGCATCTTTCAGTTGTACATCGGCGTGGCATTAGTAACTTTGAGGTTCCACTTTTAGGAGCTAAGCTAAAGTATTCAAATGGCTGGTTTTGTCCACTATTATTGAGAAAAATAGTCCTAGCTGTAATGTCTCTCCAATATCCCTACGTGTAATACGTCTCCAAATTGTGTAGTTGAGCTGGTTAGTAATTGAATAGATATCATTAGAATATAGTAAAATTTAACATATATGGCAGTGTAAAAAGTCGACTTCCACCCATAATACAATACATTTATGTTCATTATCCATACTAGAGCTATCTTGTATCATTGAGAAAAATATCTGTATAATGTGGATTGTTTTGTGTAATATTGAAATTAGAAGAGTATGAAGATGAGATGGTTAGTATGGGAAGAAAGTTATGGTTTCTAAAAATATCATTATAATATTTAAATATAATTAGTTAAAGTTTAATATAAACATAATTAGTAAGCTTAATATATATAGTATTTTAAGAAATTAAAAGATTTTCATACATAATACACTACATATATGTTTACTATCTATATATATTTAAATCGATCTATAGAGCTATCTTGTTTTGAAACAAGATATATCTAACTTTTTTGAAGCCATGAAGATACGGTCTACATAGATTGGTTAGGGCACATGTCAAACTTCTCAATTTCTACTTTGTTCTATGCACTAGTCAACTATTCTATTCTAACAACCTAACTAGTTAAATCCCTAGCTCACTATCCAATCAGTCCCTTAAGTGAGTCCCTTAAGTGAGTGTCTCATTGACTATCAATTCAATCCCTTAGTCAACCACTCGGTAGACCACTAAGTGGACTCTCTTAGTTGATTGTTGACTTATTGCCTCTACAAGATCTAGAGAGGTGTGATGAACCTACATAGCTTGTTGTTCCAACACCCCCCTATGAGCACAATGTGTTGGAGATTCAAGAGGTGAAAGTACTTTTGTACACCCTCCCATAATTGTAGCTTCCTAAAGTCCAAGCATAATTCAAAGTCTCACAAACTTAGCCTCTGTGAGAAGCTTCATAATGATGTCACGGACCTAATCATTTGTCCTTCAATAAACAAGTTTCACAACATTTTCTTGTATTAATTGTCTTAAATAATAAGTATGAAGCTCCACATGCTTCATTTTTCTATATGCAATGGGATATTTTGCATTGTGAGTGTCACAATACATCATAATTGATGACATCATTATAAAACCAAGTATTAGGGGAATTTTGAGGTAAAAAAAGAAAAATGTACTAACATAATTAAATTTAAAAGAACCAATAGGATTCAAGATGATGATATCCCTGAGGGAAAATATTTTGGATGGAAAAGAGGAAAACTATTTTTTCTTAATTGTATTTTTGGCGTATCTCTTTATAAGTTACTCAAATATCAAGTGTGGACACCCTTTGGATGTAGAATTAAATTCCACATCCTACTAGTACCCATTTTGCATACTTATGAGTAGGCCCACATCGAAGAAAATTGAAACTACATGAAAAAAATATGTTGAACCCACTTTAATTTTCTTCGATGTAGGTCTCCTCATAAGTATACAGAGTGGGTACTTGTCGAATGTGAAATTTAATTATGCATCCAACAAGTGTTTACACTTAACATTTGAGTAAACCTATGAGAGGATATGTTATGTAAAAAATTAATAATTTTGTAATTATAGATTAAATAGGCAAAAGGGCACAATCAAAAGATCACCCTTTCACAAGAGGCACTGGGTGGTATAAGCCAGGCCCTTCTATGTAACAATCACATTCAATTATATATATATAGTATATATATATATATAATATATATTTCTGTCAATTACTGAGCTATTTTGCTCCATCTAGTATCAAAGCATCGATCCTCCGCCTGTGTTGTTTCCCAGCCATCGTTACTCCACAGTGTCTGACATCCATCTCTCTCGACTGTGCCTCCTCCATCCAACTATTCTCTTTGTTCGGTATCAACTCCCTATCACCATTCAACTATTCCACCACCGCTCACTCGCTCCGTCGTCCACACACACATCCACACTTTGTACTCAGTTAACCACGGTTCCTTTCCCCCACCTCTGCTCCCTACTGCCACCAATTGAAACCATCATTCCCTCCACTGCTTCCTTCGACAACCTACTAGTCCTTGTCAATCCTTTCATTGTTTCCCGACCACACCCTGCAACCGTCATCGTGTTCGCCTTTCCCTCTTTCATGACATCATCTGCAGTCGTTGTCTTGTTCACCACCAAAACGCAATGTCGGTTAAGATCATGTGTTGAATTGGTTAATTTTAATGAAAAAATTGGTAGATTTTGAGAATAAGGTTTACCGAACATTCTTACGAAATCAAGGAACTCCACGACACAATGGAGAGAATAGAGAATCAACTCAGGCATAATCATAACGAATTTAAAAAGGATCATGCAATCCTTTCAAATAAGGTGGATTGAAAACATAATGCAACATTAATATCTCATAATCAAGTAATGGTGATGTTGAACTGTATTTGTGAAAAGTTGAAAATTACACCTAATCAACTACCCCAGAATAATGAAGCTACTCGACATCCATATTCTTCAGATACATCAAACTCATCAAACTCGCATCAAACCCCCGAGTCTCCAACAACATCTTCAACGCCCAATCAACAAAATAATAACATGAATTTTCAAAATATGCAACTCTGGAATCAATACTCAAATATGTAGCTCCCGAATCAATACCCCTTCTTTACCCCACGAGTTGCTACATATCAACGAAGAGCAAAACTTGAGCTCTCCAAATTTGACGGTAACGAGAAATACAATGTTGCATGGTTCAATAAAGCGGAAGAATACTTCGAGATTTATGGTATTGACAATGATGATGAAAATATCAGGCATGCATCCATGCAAATGAAAGGTGAAGCATATAATTGGTATGGTGGAAGAAAACGACACATGCTATTAGTTGGAAGAAATTCAAAATTGCATTCTTTAAGAGGTTCCAAGGTGTCAAAAAGAAGATTTCTTCGCAGCACTCACCAGGCTGCAACAAAAAGGAGATATTGATGAATACACTAGAGAATGGGAAACTCTAGCTACACGAGTACTTGGGTTGTCAGAGACTCGTCTTATTCAATCGTACATCACAGGACTTCAACCACATCTCTAGGTTGAGCTTAAGCTTCATGACATCACTTCTATAGAAGAACAAGGCAGAAAGAAAAAGTTGCAAAAAAGAAGCTCGAAGTGAAAAATGGCCAAAATTTGAAAGAGTATATTCGAGATGAAGATTTCCCCAAACTGCTAACACAGATAAGACAAAATATGTTCCACCACAACTACATGAAGGAGGAAAAACTAATTTGGAAATGAAAAGAATGAAAGAAGGTAAGTGCAAACTTTGTGACAAAAATGGGATTTTAAACATAAATGTGCTAAGGGAATAGAGACCAAAAGTTGTATACATGTGAAGCAACCAATGATTCAATTGTGAAGAATTAAGTTGTTGACGGTGCTAGACCCCCCAACATGTCAGGGTATCTCCCCGGTAAGAAGTCCCAACTAGACCTCAGACCTTTTGGAGTAGGAGTCCCAGAAGTGGGTAGTAAATCTATGCCTTGGTTGTGATAACGCGCAAAGGTAAGCAAGATATCATTTTCGAAAGAAAGTGTGTGACCTTGTAGTGAGTCAAGAGAGATGCATGGGGAGGTTCTACCACATGGAAGGGGAAAATAAGTGTATCCCTTAGAAGCCTATAATGGTACACAGCCTGAAAGGAACACATGAGTTGAATGACATCACAAGATGGAAAGAAGAATACTCGACTATCCAAAGTGATGAGTTAAACCAACAACACACTTCAATAAGATTCATACAATCACATATGGAATAGTCCATACATCAATGCATAAGTAAAACTACATACATTTCTAAAGTAACCAAAATAGTTGAACTACAATAACAACATATGCATGAAACATGTTGTTTTTGTTATATTATATAAAGTGAAAGTTCCATCCATAGATACAACCATGACAACCGCTAGCCATAATAGTGGAACATTACAGTCAACACCGCCTGCTCCTCCAAGGAGATGTGCTTGCTTTGCACTGTGGAGAAGCCAAGGCTCGTCACAATACTCTCCAAGCCCTCTCTAAGCAATGCCTAGCAAAAGCTTGGCTCCCAAAATCCTGTTGTATGAGTTATGAGGTTCTATTTATAACAAAGGGTGGGGTGACCCTTGAAATTCCCCTTTTTGACTCTTGGACTACCCTCATGACTCTTTACATTACATATGACTATTTGTATTCCACTAATGACACTTGGGATCTCACTTTACATCATGTTTACAAAAATGATACATTTTCCACATATACCCATGTGGGACAAAATTGGCTTGAGTCAGCTAGACAAGACAACACTATGACTCATGGTTGTGGAAAGACCAGCTCATCAACCTTCTCTCTGTGATCCTTGGTGACAAATTGATGCCATGCTTTATAGTGCGCAATGGTGTCTCTGTACTCTTTGATGATGTCCTTCTAGAAACGAACTCTTTCCTCCATTGCTTCTGGGTATACTGATTTGCAACCTCGGTCCAACTCATCCTGTAACATGCGCAACTTAGTCCTGAGCAAGGTCGGACTGACGATGTACATCCGCATGTTATCTGCGCTAACTTGCAAATTTTCACTGGAGGTCATGAGCATCAACTGATGAAAGTACGCATCGAGCTCCAGTCTGACTTGGTTCTTCTCTTTGGCTTTGGTGAGCATATCAATTGACGAGGTGCCATACTTTCTCACCATGACATCCAAACTCTTGTATAACTGTGCAAACGAAGCCTCCACACTAGTGATGAGTGGCGGTAGTTCCTCATAGTTTCAGATCTCACTCCAGATGCATGCTTTGTCCAACTCTACCTATGCCTTCATCATATTGTGTAAATGAAGTGGTGCTCCCTTGTACCTCATTGTCCATGTCCATACATGATCAAATGCGACATGTATGTTTGTGAGTGTTCCGTTATCTTAGTGCAGCACTACTGATGACGATGTAGGTGGACAATTGCCTTGTGCACAATGATGAACATGTCATACAGTCTCCACATGACTGTCTCAAGAGTCGATACTTTAGCCAGTATGGTCATCTTCATCTTTGCTCTGGAGGATCTTGTTGATTGTTCCTCTCTCTACTTGGTTTCTTGCAACTCCTTAGCCATGCGCTCATTTTCTGCTATCAAGAACCTGACACTCGAGCTCATGGCTTCGGCATAAGCCTTTTTAGCATAAGCCAATGTGACTGGATGTCTCCGTACATCTGAAACAATCACCTATTCTTCCAAGTGTGCAGTTGATGCATGCTCATCCAGGGTGCGCTCTCTACGTGCTTGTACAAATCTGTGATGTGACTCATCAAAGGCTATGTTGTACACCTCTGTTTCTAGATGGTCCTCAAGGAGAATGGTATCCCCTTGTTCACTCGAGACTTGCTCTATTGTTGGAGCTGGTGAAGCCTGTGGAGTGACCTCAGTTGATTTTGGCATGAGGTTAGTATCCTGATCATGTTTCGATTGCTCCATATCCATGTCCATTTGTTCTATTATCTGTTCATCCTGCAAAGCAAGTTCTTGTTCCTACAGCTGCTCACCCTGTTCCTCATCTGCTGCTGGTTCAAAGTCTTTAACCTGTATCGGTGTAGTTTGTGTTGCTTGTGCGCCTTGCACATCCTCCTGTTCCTGTTCCTTCTCTCTTCTGTGAAACTCTTGTTCTTCTTTGAGCTTCTGTTGGACTTCCTGCAACATCCTCTCTACATCTTCCAGCCTCTGCTTCTCTTTCTCTGCTCTATCCTCCTGTTGCGTTGTCGCCTCTTCGCATCTATCTCCAAAGCTACCTTTTCCACAAGTGAGTCTTCCTTACAGTTGTATCTTTGCTCAGTTTCCGTGCTTTCGACAATCTTCCTCTTGCCTTTGTCTTGCACAAGTTTGTTGCTTGCTGTTGATGTTGTTGTTGCTCCCTGTGGTGTTGTTGCCTTGACTGCTGCCAGCCACTCCACTACAACGTTGACCGGTTCATTGAGCCTAGAGGAGTTATAAAAATATCTCCATGGGTCTTCCTCTGGCCAATGGCATGCCCCATGGCTCCAAGGATAATACTCTCTCGCATAGTGGTCCTTGCATAAACCATGTGGGTCGTACAAGTTGAAACTCTTGGTGTCGAACTTAAACTTCTTGAAATATATCACCTTGGCATCCACTTATTTCAAACTCCCGATCGCGTACAACCCAATTTGCACAAGAAGCGTGGGCCATGGTTCCTTCTTCTTCTTGTGCAATCTAGTTGATAACTTTGTTTATATGTGGTATGCAACCTCCTGCATGAACAACTTGTCTATGGAAAACCTCGGCAACACATGCAGAGCTTTCTCTGCATTGTACATCCTGATGAAGGTGCTTCTGGGTGAGGCGTACCAATCTGCAATGTTCGGCAATGGCTCCATTGTTTCCTGGGACATGTAGGGTAGACCTTGTTCAAAGATCATCGTGTACAAAGGGGCGAGGAAATGGTCACATTCTAGCCATGACTCCTCGGTAGCTGCAATCTGAGAGAAACTTGCAATATATTTTCACAACACTCTCTAAAGGTGTCCATGCCCAACCCATGCCAAGAAACTGTTGATGGGCACAGATTGCATCAAGCAAGTAGGAAAACATGAAGAATTTTTCTTGTTGATTCTTTCGCGGACTCCTAGAATTAGATAGATTCACTTTCAACTAGAGGGCCAACATGTCAGACCAGTTGAACGGTTTCCTTCACTTTCCAGCTGATCCAACATAGAAACCCAACTATACAGGAAGGTCCCTGTGCTGCCTTGGCCATACAAGCGGCATGCAAAGATGACCAAGAACTGGTATGCCTTCCTGAGTGTCTTCGTCTTATACATCTGGTTGGGTGCCGTCCTAAAATTTTTTGGATCCTTTACCCAACACTTCAATATATCTCTTGTGTTCGTGCTGTTGTTGGGAGTGTAGAGTGGTGCATCCATCCTGCTCACTATGAATGGAAAATGATATATCTCTGGATAATCCTCCATCCTAAAGGAAGTAAGTCGTCGTGCTCCACTAACACTG